>JANGFH010000017.1:0-15126 GCA_025758715.1 Glaciozyma martinii | reverse complement strand
GCAGCGTAAACTGCATTGGAGACAGTGTTGGCTGTCCCAGACTCGTAGGTGAGACCAAGTTGGATGGCAGAACCAAAAACAGCGCCGGCGTTGAAGATGCACCTGGGTCCGCGTTCGTTAGAGAGGAACGGGGAGCGAGGGGCGAGGACGCACCAGAAGAGGGCGACGAGCCTTCCTTTCGTCTGTTCAGTCGCGTAGGCAAGGGTCATTGCACCCTGCGCCGTCCAAAGCATGCCAGCACAAATTCCCACTGGGAACAAAGTCAGCTCCAAGGCACCAAGAGTGCGAGAAAGCGACTCACAAATAGCTCCGGCTGCGATGACAAAAGCTCCGCTCCCGTTGATGTTGTACGAAAGGAACGAGCCAATGTACTGGGGATGCAAAGTGGAGCGTTAGGCAATTCCTGCGAACGGAGTGCAGGTTCGACGCACCAGCGCATACCCAGCGGCGCCAAGTGCAAGAGTCAGCCTCGATCCCAACCGGTTGTTGATGGTACCGCTGAAGAAGCTCGTTACCGCAAAGGCAGAGTACTGCAATTAAGAAGGACTTAGGACAGAGACGAGACCAGTTGCGGCTTCGCCTGGACTCACCAGAGCGACGGCGCCGTTGTTGGACGCTGTGGCGTCGACCTGACCTCCTCCTCCGATCCCAGAGAGGGCGTTGAACATTCCTACCGAGTCACAAGTCAGCTTTGAACACCTGGAACGAGAGCAACCGGCCTTACCGGGGCAGGCAAAGCAGGTGAACGCGATCATCGAGACCTGAGTCGTAGGCTTTGCGTACCAAGCCCGCAGGCCACGGCGAACGGGGAGAGGAAGCTGGCCTTGGTCGACTTCAGTCATCTTGAGGTGGGGGAGGATAGGGAGAGAGAGAGGAGGTCACACGACTTGGGGGTGGGGCGGGGGGCGGGAGAGGCGGTGGTGGGAGGGAGGTAGGAGAGGGCAGAGACGAAGCTGCAGGCGGACGAGGTTAGCTCCCGAGCGCTCGGGCTGGAAGGGGAGAGGAAGACGCACTTCTTAGATCCCCAGAGGAACTTTTCGATATTGTGGCCTCGCGGGAAGCGCGATACGCGAACATGCTCGTCTCGGTCGCCGCTGATGATCAGGGCGCGCGAAGTCGAGGAAGCGGGGATGAGGACGAGCGCGTTGAGCATCGACACGTGTCCGAGGATGGGGAGGATCTTGGGAGCGTCGGCGGGGATGGCGGGGGCGGGAGGAGCGATGAGGGGGTAGCTGGGGAGCTGGGGTTAGCTGAGGAGCTCAACGAGGAGGACGAGGGACTCACGTGTAGACGTCTCCAAACTTGTCTCCGACTACAATCTCTCCCTCAGCCGTGACGGAGAGCGCATTGGCACGCTTGATGAGCTCGCGGGTGCTGAGAGTCTCGAGGGAAGGGAGGGAGGAGACGACGAGAAGTTTGTCTTCGCCGGTCGAGATGAGGTACGTCGTGCCCGTGGAGGGGTCGGTGTACGTGGTGAGAAGTCGGATGAGGGCAGTGTGGGGGGTGGACGTGGCGAGGAGGGTGGAGGAGCTGCTTGGGAGAGTTAGCTCTTGCGAAGGAGAAGCTGAGGAGGAGCTCTTGCCTGGTGCTGAACGTGGTCAGAGTCCCAGCTGAAGCAGTAGCGATCAAGTCTGAGCCTGGTAGACTGAGCAGAGTCTGAACTGGGTGAAGCATCTTGACTGCAAGTCGGGGGGAGAGGAGGAACAAGACAACGAGGACCTCTGCCTCGAGTCGATCGAGTCCTCGACGAGCTCGCCGGTTCCTCTTGTTCAACGCACTCGGAATCGTAAACACTCTCCAGGTGCTCTCAAGGACGACCCAGAGGCCAGGCACCAAGGTACCAGGCTCAACTCCCTCACCTCCAGCCACCTCCCTCTTGCAGCTCGCCTTGGCAACCCCGAACAGTACGCTCCTCGAGTCACCGCTGCTGCTCTAGCTAACGCGTTACCCACAGTGTTCTACACCCTCTCCATCGTTGGCGCCGTCCTCTCCATCCTCGCCGGTCCGTCCCCTTGCTTTCCACCTCCTCCAAGGACGCACTTACTCAAGCTCGGCCTGCAGCACTCTGGCACTTCCGCAACACGTTCCTCCGCTTCCTCCCAGTCAGCATCTCGGCGCGTCTGAGGCAGTACGCGCCCGTGTCTACCTTTGAATCAGCGATGGAGAACGGTACGCGTCTTCCCCCTCTCGGGGATTAGAGTTCCCGCCTCCTCTTCGCTGACTTGGGGACTGCACAGGGTTCTCCACTGGAACGTTCGACCTGTCGGGAAACATTGCGGGAGACTCGAGGGCGGGACTGGACGAGCGGAGCCTGACTGACGTCCGGAGGATCATGGAGCAGGTGCGGTTTGGCCGTTGGGGAATGCGGTGGGGACGGGGTGCTGATCCTGTTTGGTGGACAGATGAGCTGTGGGTTTGACGAGGCGAGGCTGATTCGTACAAACCGGATATTCAAGGCGAATGGTGAGCTCTCTAGGGTCTTGAAATCGAGGCGAAGGGAGCTGATGCGCGAATGCAGGTATCGATGCGAACGGTTTCCCTACCGACCCCAAGGCGATCACGTCGCTCTCTTGAGTCTTCGCAAGACGAAGACGATGAGCACCATGGAGGCTTCGCTTGAGCGCGAGAGGGAGAGCGAAGGACTGGAGAAGGAACGGTGCGGTTCGCTGGAGGCAGTTGGGAGGATGGGAGGGAGGAGAGTCGTTGCTTCTTCGTGGTTGTTGTAATTCCCAAACCACCTTGATCCAACAGTCGAGCGTCGCTTGGTTAACGGAAGAGCTCTCTTCACCTGGCCCACGAAGCCTTCTCGCCGGGGGCCAATCCTCCCCTCCCCTCCCTCTTCTGCTCGCAAAGACCCCTCGAAACGACGGATCACTACAAACGATAGTACTGCATAACAAGCGCGCTCCAATCCCTACTCCACCACCACCCCCGCCGCCACCCCTCCTTCCCAATTCCTCAACCTCCTCTCCAAAAGGTACTCCTTCTCCCTCAACCCCCCAACCCACCTCCCCACCAGCTTCCGCACTTTCCTCTCCACCAACGTCCCGAACACCATCCCCGCCGCCGCCCCATAAACGACTCGACAAACTCCCACGAACGGCATCCCTCCGCTCCCCGCTCCAGCTTGCCATGCGCACGCCGCCACGCTGCCGGGAAAGGCGACGATGACAGCCAAGCGGAGGATGAGAGGGAGAGCAACGTCGTAGTGCAGGACTGCGAGCGCGTCGACTTTACTGCCCGTTTCCCAGGTCGCGAGGGCTCGATCGAGGGCGTGGCGGTACGAGTTGTGCGCGGGGAGACGAGGGTAGAAGAGGTGGTAGAAGGTCGCTAGGAGCATTGTTCCGGTCGCCCATTCTTGGGGGAGGTTGAGAGTGGGGAGAGGCGAGGCGGAGGAGAGGGAGGGGAAGAGGGGGAGGAGGAGGTAGGAAGTGAAGAGGAGGGAGGTGAGGATGGGGAGGAGGACAATCGTGCTGAGGGTCGTCGAGAGGGCGAGAAAGACGGCGCGGAGGTAGAAGAGCCGAGGGCGGAAGAACCGGAGGGAGGGGAGCGAGTGCACCAGGAATGCGGTGGTGCCGACTAGGTAGAGGCCGAGGGTGAGGGAGTAGAGGTCGTGGACTTGCGAGGGGGTGATGAGGGAAAAGACCTGGCGTCCAACGAGGACTGCGAAGGGGTGTCAGCGGGGAAGCGAAAGGGAGGATAACGACAACGCACGAGGTACGACGAGTCCTGCCATCCCTGCGAGCGACCCCGTGAACCACAGCAAGTAGATGAAGAGCGCAACCCTCGTCTTGAACGCAGGCGGTAGGTACACGACCGAGTACTTGTCCGTCAAGCGCGTCGTCGCCATCTAGTCGAGAAGAAAGTCGTCAGTCGTTTCAAGAACTTCAAGGACCCAAAGAGACGCACCTCGAAAAGCTGATCTTCGATGATCACAACACCTTCGTGGTCGAGCGCGTCCCCCGCTTCCGTCACGGGCACGATCATCCTTCGACCAGGAGCGACTCGAACCGTGTCGATCGCCGGGACTCGGGCCCAACCACCGTCCTTGCGGAAGACGACCGCGCGTTCGGTCATTCGATCCATCTCGCCGTTCTCCTCGCGCTCGTCAATGTCGGCCTTCTTGAGCGCCAGCAGAGCCCTCCACGTTCGCCGCACATGAGTACCCTCCTCGAGTGGATCTCGCCCGCCGAAGATGAAGGACGTGAGGCGAAGGTGGTGCGCTGCGATCTTGGCGGCGCCGACGAAGAGGTTGCGAAGGTGGGTGCGAGGGTTGGTTAGGTGGATCGTGGGAGGGATGATGAATCGGAAGATGAGAAGGTCGAGAGGGAGGGAAGTGAAGGATCGTCTGGGTCGCGAAGAAGGTTAGCGACGCGCTGTTCGCAAGTTGAGAAACCCACGAACCCGTAGACCCAGCGCAAGGGCAAGACGTCCGACACCGCATACCGCAGGAAGAGGACGTTGACTCCGACCGTCGCGAAGATGACCCCCGCGTAGAGGAGGCCAGAGATGGCAATCTTGCGAAACTGCGCCGACGAGTCCCGCTCGAGGATCTCGCGCACGGGGTGGAAGTCGGCGCTCTGCGGGTCGCGAATGAACCACATGGTGCCATCTCTGACGACTTCCCGGACGGTATCGATGCCGACCGAGAAGCTGAACATAAACGTCGTTCCTGAGAGCCAGGTGAGGACTGTGGCGAGCGCAAGCGTCAGCGAGAGCTCTGCAGAAAGCTGGGTGGGTCCGTCGACTCACACAAGGCGGAGACGGGAGTTCGTGCGAAGAAGGCGATGCGGCTCGCGATGGTGGCATCCGGGAAGGCGGGTAGAGTGGTGAGGTTGATTATGAGGCCGCAGGTGGTAGGGAAGAGGATGATCTGCGGGAGAAGGGCGTCAGCTAGCAGTTCCTCCGCAGACTGGACAAGGTTCGCACCTCGATGAAGATGAACAGGCAAACTTTAAGGAGAACAAGCTGCTGAGCGATGCCCTCCCTGATCGCGCGATTGACGCTCTGGCTGTAGGCGTTCCTCGTGGTCTGGAGGTAGATCGCTCCCGCGAACGCCACGCTGGCGTATCCGAAGACGACGCACAACGCCCGAGTAAGAGCATCGTCCGCGTAGGCCATCCGCTCCCAGTTCGAAGCGATCGAGAGGAAGGCGCGCTTGAGGAAGGTAAGAGCGACGGGGGAGGCTTTGACGATTCCGGCGGTGGCGGCCGGGAGGGACGGTGTGGCGTCGGCGACGGACGAGGCGACGTCGGTGAGAGCGGTTGGAGAGGGGAAGAGGGAGGTACAGAGGTTGCTGATGGCTTGCGGCAGCGAGTTGCATGAAGGGGCGATGAGAGGTGCGAGGTGGGCGAACATGAGGAGGGGAAGGAAGATGACGATGTTGAAGAGGGCGTCGAAGATGGGGTCCGAGATGGATCGCACAGCGCGGAGGGGAAGGCTGACGAGGCGAATGGCGTTGGCCGCTGCGAGGGCTCGACCGAGGCAGAGAGGGACCCAGAGGATTCCGCCCAGGCAAAGGCCGACGAGGAGGGTCATAAGGCCTGAGGAGAGAATGTCAGCTTGCATCGCAGTCGACAGGGAAAGGACGAACCCATGTTCTGAATGAGCACGAAGAGCGATCCCCTGAAGCCGATTGCTTCGAGCACGCCCTCGAGGTCGTCGACTACGTCGTCAATAAACGGGTCGTCGGCAAGCTGCGCGACCTCCGGGAGCGCTTGCTGGTTGGGGACAGGCAGGTGCTGAACTGGAGGAGGTGGAGGAACGAACTCGGGGTTGGGAAGAGGCTCCTCCGGAACGACGTTCTGCGGAACGTCCGGTGTCGAACGCGCTGGAGGCTCTTCGGGGGTGGGGGAGAAGTGCTGGTGAATGTAGTCCTCGTCGACTTCGTCCGCGGGCTGCTTCCCTTTCGACCGTCCCGAATCGGAAGAGGAGGACGCGCCGGGCGACGCACGCGTTGGGAGCGGGCGAACGCGTCGATCGGTGACCCCCTTTGGTGGGCTGGTCGGCGTCGGCTCGCCGCTTGCTCGTCGAGTGGCGCGCCGCCTGGCTCGCTCGTCGCGCCGCTTTCGATCCGCTCGACGCTTGCGCGCGACCTCCGTCAAGCGATCGTACGGCTCCTCGATCGCCTCCTCCTCCTCCTCGTCCTTCCATACGTCGACCCTCGTATCGCGTGCCCGTTCCGCCGCGTAAGTCGCATTGAAGGCTCCCCGAGACGTCGAGGCGACAGGAGGTCCTCCATCCTCGTCCTCGTCCTCCCAGTCCGTCCGTACCGCATCCTCGCCATCCTTGATTCCTCCCCACGGATCCTCCTCGTCCTCCTCCTGCTTCACCTGGACCGCGGCATCTTCCCCAGCCTCCTCCACCGGAGCACCACCCTCCTCCACAACGTTGAGCGCAAGTCCCAGCGCCGGGAACGCCTGCCCCGGAGCTCGTAGCTCGGCGATGAGCGCCTCGATCTCCGCACGTTGTTCGTCGAAATTGGGGTCGGGCTGGTTTCCTCCGAGACGGATGGCTCGGCCGCCGAGTACGATGTCGAGGGGAGGAGGAGGGGGAGGGGGAGGGACGAAGGGGGCGTTCATCATGATCCATTCGCGGAGGAGGAAGCCGCAGACGAAGAGGACAACGACGCAGGAGGTGATAATTTGGCCCTTGAAGACGTCGCGCGCCATTGCGCTGCGACAAAAGATCAGTGACAGCTCGCGCGCGAGAGCGAAACACTCACTTGAGCATTATGCGCCAGGGTTCCTGAGCCAGCGTAGGCTTGCTCCAGCTCGCCAACGCCGTGAGGTTCCCATAGGGGTTTGGCGTCGTCCCGACAAGCTGGCTCAGCTTGACCGTCTTCTCCGTGATGAACGTCGCGACTCCAGTCCTCATGTCCACCATTTCCGCCACAACGTGAGCGACCGCTTCCCCAGTCGAGCTGTTCGACGCGCCGACCAGCGTCGTCCCCACCTCCTTCCCAACTTGCTGCAACATCGTCGTGCGACCGCTCATGAAGCGCGCGAAGCCGCCAACGCCGTCCGCCGACCACATGTAGAAGCGGAAGGTCCAGAAGGAGGTGTAGGGGAGTATGGCGAGCCAGGCGAACGCGACGACGACGGCTCGTAGGCAGAGGAGGATGGTGCGGATGATGGACCGGACAAAGTGGCGCGCGAGGACGGGGAGTGGGAGCTTCTCGGGCATCGTAGTGTCGTAGACTGCAGGGGTGCTCCAAGTTAGCTCGCTTCCCATTGCCTGGGCGTCGCGAAATAGGACTCACTCTTGGTGAACAGGAGCGGCGTGCTGCACAGCTCACACCTCGCCTTCTTGCTCACGGCGAGCCACTCTTTCTGTTGCCCCGGGGTTAGCAGGAGCTGGGGGAGAGAAAAGAGACCGTACCAAGCACTCCTCGTGAACGAATCTGCGTGCGAGGAGTTAGCCAAGCTGGCCAACGAGCTGGAGAAAGGATGGCGGACCGGATCGACCCAATGCAGCGGCAGGGATGGAATAGAGGTCCCTCTTCCACTCCAGAGCGACAGACTCGGCAGAGATCCTCGTCTCCTCCCCCCTTTGCTAGCTGCCCGTAGTCGACGACCGCCCCGGCGGGATCCATGGTTCCGTGAGTCGAAGAGAGGTCGCTGGATGACGCGGGGGAGACGAGTGGGAAGAGGGTCGATAAGGGAGGCTGAAGTGGTGAAGGAGAAGCTGGCTATGTGCCGATCCTTGGTGTTGAGCCTGAAGGGGTGGCGACGGAGGCGGCGGTAGGAGAAAGGGAACCTGGAGCAGAGGCCCCAGTCACGAAGCCGCAACTCGCACTTGGCTCTCCCTTGAACCACAATCCTGCTTCGTAAGGAACTGCTCCAGTGACTCGTTCGAACGGTTTGGGAAGCCCTGCGAAGAGCGGCTTCTGATCCTGGTCTCCTCATCTCGATTGGACCAGTCCCCGACACAGTACTGCACCTTCGAACGCCGGACGCGACCAGCTCTGGGGACAGCAGACATGTCAGCTATGGGTGAGTGCTCCCTGCGCCTGGTTCGGGAAGATCAAGCTAACAGGCCCTTGCAGTCGACTGGTGCGCTCCTTCTCAATTCGTCGCGTCCGCGCTCCGATTGATCTGACTCCCACGCAGCCCTGTCTGTGGGCACAGAGTAGCGTCGTTCTTCATCAACTCGCACCTGGATTCCGGATGCTCAGCTTCGAGCAGCGGATCGCAGCCCATCTCCAGCAACCCCGTCGCAGGACCGAGCTCGACGAAGCGGAAGGCTCCTTCGACTACTTCAGCTCAGCCCGCCGCTGGGAAGCCTCAGCCACCGCCACGGAACGAAGAGCAGCGAGATCAAAGCTCCAGCTCGAAGCGGTTCAAGTCGAGCGATGCTATCGAAGGAGCGAAGCCCCTCGCCGAGCGGGTTCGACCGACGTCGCTCGACGATTTCGTCGGTCAGGAGCAGCTGCTTGGTCCAGGAGCTTTGCTGCGGGGTATGATTGAGCAGGACAAGCTTGGTTCGTGCTTGTTCTGGGGTCCTCCCGTGAGTTGCTCTCTTCAGGGACGAGGATTGGGCTAAAAAGCTTGCATGCGAACAGGGGACCGGCAAGACCACCATCGCGCGCCTGATCGCGAGCGCTACCAAGAGCGTTTTCAAGGAGGTATGCTGATGGTCCTGTCTTCCTCCATTCGAGGGCTGATGGCTTCGATCCCCAGCTCTCGGCGACAAACGCCACGACCGCAGACCTTCGCAAGGTCTTCGAGGAAGCAGCAGGTCTCTTGAAGTTGACGGGACGGCGCACGGTCGTGTATATCGACGAGATCCAGGCAAGCTGATTTGAAGCTCTTCTGTCTACGCAGCTACTAACGCTCTGGTCGACCAGCGGTTCAACAAGTCCCAGCAAGACATCGTGAGAATCGTTCCTCCTCGTCCTCGACTGAGCCTGACTGACTTTCTCCTTCTTCGCAGTTCCTCCCTGTCGTCGAAGCCGGAACCATCTCCCTCATCGCTTCAACGACCGAGAACCCCTCATTTCGGATCAACGGCGCTCTCCTCTCGCGCTGTCGCGTCTTCGTCCTCGACAAGCTCTCTCCGGACGACATTTACAAAGTCCTCCTTCGCGCCCTCCGCGTCACACGCTCCGGCAGCTCCCTCCCTCCTCCTTCTTCATCGCTTCCCTCCCTCCCTTCCTCGCCCTCTGCATCCACCTCGGAACCCCCATCAGTAGATCCCAGCGAACCCCTCCTCTCCGGTCCCATCGACGAAGACCTCCTTCGTTTCCTCGCTTCCGCCGCCGACGGCGACGCCCGAATCGCTCTCTCCTCCCTCGAGCTCGCCATCACCGCAACCCGAGATTCCTCGCGCCCCCTCAGCCGGGAAGAGCTCAAGTCCCAACTGCGAAAGGCGCATCTGCAGTACGATCGAACAGGTGGTGAGCTCGTGCGTTCTTCCCGTGCTTGGTTGTTGGCCTAACGAGCATGCAGATCATCACTACGATACGATCAGCGCGCTGCACAAGTCGGTCCGGGGTGGCAATGCTGATGCGGCGATCTACTGGCTTGCGAGGATGCTACAAGGAGGAGACGATCCGCTTTATGTCGCGCGAAGGCTGCTTCGGATGGTGAGTCCTCCTTCCTTCCGCCGGTGCTGCTTCCAAACGCTAACCAAGGAGTCCAGGCGAGCGAGGACATCGGTCTCGCCAATCCCGAAGCTCTTCCTCAAGCCGTCGCTGCGTATCAAGCGACGCAACTCTTAGGAATGCCAGAATGTGGCGTGCGTTCTCTCCCTCCCTCCCTTCCTCGTGGTCCTGATCTGACGTATCTGCAGTGCATCCTCGGCCAGGTCGCCGTCCTGCTCGCTGAAAGCCCCAAGAGCGTACGGACGTACAACGCCTACAACGCCGTCACTGCCCTCGTCGCTTCGGGCGAGAATCACCCCGTGAGTCCTCCCCGCCACCAGCGAGAAAGGGCCACGACTAACGATCCCTCGACCCAGGTACCGATCCACCTCCGCAACGCCCCAACCGGTCTCATGAAGAAGCTCGGCGTGCGTCCCGTCGCTCGCTCCTCTTCTCGCTCCTCGCTGACTCCTCTCGACCTCAGTACGGACGCGACTACAAGTACGCCTCCTCCCCCACTCCCAGCGACGCTTCCAACCTCTCCTCATCGCAGGTACAACCCCTCCTTCGCGCACCCCGTCACGCAGCCCTTCCTCCCTCCCGAACTCGTCGGTACGCACTTTCTCCAACCCGACGATTCGGTCAAAGGGAAGCTGTACGACGAAGCTGCTTTGCGCGAATGGGAGTGGAAGAACCAGGGAGGGAGGGCGTGGGAGGGGCGGGAGGAGATGCTGGAGAAGCTGGCGAAGGAGGAGGAGACTTGAGAGGGAATGGCAACAACGATTTTGTTTCCAGCGATGGATGGGGATACTACGCGGGGAAAAAGCTCACTTTTTCGACTGAAACTGAATGGGTAAAGGGTGGGGAGGGGAACGGGGGTCGAAGAAACGTTTGGGGGGGGGGGGGAGGGAGAGGGAGAACGAGTTTAGTCCGAATCAACTTCGTCGTCGTCGGCCTGGCCCGTAACCTTGAACTTCAAGTGCCCCTGCGAAGCACGACAGAGAGTTAGCGACGTAGTTTCCTCTGCAGGGCCGGGAGAGAAACGACGCACCTCGTAAAAGTCGATCACTTTCTGAGGGCAGCGGTTCCTGGCTGTCTCGGAAGGAATCCACGAGTAGGAATCATCCTCTTCCCTGCAAGCGAGAAGTTTGTTAGCGCCGCCAGTAGCCAACTCTGAGAGGGAAATACGCACCAGACTACGTAGAGCCTCAAGCCCTTGCCCTCGTCGTGCTGGATCGTGTCGATCTCCTTGACCAACGGCTGCGAGCGAACCAAAGCAGCAATCAGTGGCTGCGCACACAAGCACAGCGGGATTCGGACGCACCTCCCAATCCAGGATATCGGCGTAGTTCTGCAGATCGTGGGGGATGTTCTTCCGACCGTGGATGTCGTCCTCCTCGTCGTCCTCGCTCTCCTCCTGCTCGACCTTCTTCGGCGAAGCCTTCTTCTCCACAGTCTTGTCCTTGACGGGAGCAGCCTTCTTGACCTTCTCCTTCTCCTTGACGGGCGTACCCAGCTCCGGACTGTCCTCTCCCCTCTTGGCCCTCTTCGCCGCGTTCCCCTTGACCGCACTCCCATTCGCGACGACCTCCTTGGCAGTGGCAGTAGCAGTGGCAGTGGAAGCAGCCGCCGCTCCACTCGTCCTACGACTCGCGCGTCCACTCTCGGGAGGCGAGTCGTCCAACTTGGAGGCTCCCCGCTTGCGCGACACGGACGTCGACCGGGGCGTTTCGGCCTTCTTGGCCGGAGCAGGCTTGGTCTTGGGTGCGGTCGAAGGAGCGACGGTACGTTCGGAGCGCTTGAAGGCGGGGAGGGACTTCCAGTACGCGTTGACGAGTTCGGGAGCTCCTCTGCGGGCGAGGGGGGAGAGAGGTGTCAGTCGCGTTCAAGGAGCTGGAAAGGCGGTGGGACGCACTCGGCGGAATCTTCCCCGATCCAGGTGTCGTTTCCCGGTTCGTCGGAGGGGTAGCCGACCCAGGCCACGAAGTACTGAAGCTCGCCCTGAGGACAAGGAAGAGCCCAACGCGATCAGCTGAGGTTGCCCCCTCGTTCGCGCGGAGGACTGCCAACTCACCGTCTTCTTGTCACGCCTGTGCTTCTTGATCTCCTCGACTTCATCTGCGTGGTGGGAGGAGAGTCAGCGGGGAAGCCACGCGTGCGGGTGCGTTTGTTGACTGGCGTCGGCGAACACAACTCACACTCTTCTTCTTCCTCCTCTTCTTCTTCCTCCTCGACCTGCTGCTTGGCCTTCTTGGTTCCCTTTGCCATTATCGGACTTGGTTGCTGTTGTTTCGTGCCAGAGAGGGACGACAGACAACAGCCGTGAGCGGAGGTCGGGAAAGTGGAAATTCGGCTACCCGTCCCTACCCTCCCTAGCTAGGTCCAGTAGTTATTAAAATCGCCTCTCCCCTCTTTCTTCTTCCTCGATTTCTTGAAAGCGACTCTGGGGAGGGTGAAGGGATAAAGCTTCGAAAAAGTACAAGGAAAGAGCTGCTCTGGAAGTTATGTACCAGCACAAAAGCGAAAACCTCGCAGCCGGTTCGCTGCTTTCTTCCCGATCCAACTGCTTCTAGTACAGACAGCTACAATATCATCTAAACAACCAAATCCCGACCACCTCTAGATCCTCTCCCGACTATCCTCCCTCCTCTCAACGCTCTCCGGCCTCCTCACCCCTTCAGCCCTCACCTCCTCCTCCAAAGCGACCCCGGCATCCATCCACCCCATCACTCCCACCTCCCTCCCCCTCGCCGCCTCCTCGGGCGTCTTGAGCGAGATGATCGAAGCGGCGCGCGTCGTTCCCTCCGACATCTCGGACGGCGTACCAGCGAGCGCTTCCTGGTCGGCGCGGTTCTTGGCTGCTACTCGCTTGCGGTGCAAGGGGTTGAGGAGGGCCGCGAGAATGAAGACGCCGATTTCGAGGACGACGACGATGCCGTAGGAGAGGGAGGCGATGATGTCGAATTCTCCTTCGGCAAAGACTGCGTGCGAGGGAGGTTAGGTCAGTTGGGAGAATTTGAAGGAGGGAGAGGAGCAGGGACGAACCGAGGGAGAGGAGGGAAAAGACACCGCCAAAGAGGTCTACGAGGAGGAAGACGAGCGAGATTCCGATGACTGCGTGGTGAGCGACGAGGATCAGCGCCTCGCTTCGCAAGAATCGCCGCCTTTACGAGAAAGCACGCACCCGCCTTGAAGCGATAAATCTCGAGGTACTGTGGGATCAATCCCCCAGCGATAAAGATGGCAGAGAGGATCCCCCAAGTCGTCGTCGCCTGATCATGCCCCTTGCGTTCCGCCGCCTTGGACCCAAACACCATCGCGGCCTCGAGTCCTCCCGCCACCACGCACGCCACAACGGCAACTACTCCGGCCTTGCGCGCGGACCAGCCTCGATCGTAGTGCATGCATTGAGCCCAGCAGATTCCGGCGAGCAGCGTAAAGGCTTGGGGTTGGATTTGGAGAGGGATGTTTAGGTCCTGGATAACGACGTAGGCACCGAGGAAGACGCCGCCCTGTGCAAGAGCACGAGGGTTAGCTCGGTCGCCGCTGGGTGACACGAGGATTCCCGCACAACGAACCAGATCCCGAGCAGCCAGGAGCTCAGGCCTGCGGTATCCTTGCGTTTGTACGACTTGTAGACTGCAGCACAACGATCAGCTCGGCCCACCTTGCCTCCGCAAGCCGGAACGCACCTTGAGGAACGAGTTGAACGCTCCAGCAGATGGCGCCTTTTGCCGGGGGAGAAGAGGAATCAGCCGATGCGCCGGGGGTGCGCACTCCAGCCAGAGCTCACCGATAGTTCCTAGGACGTTCTCGGTGATGTGGTTGGCAATCATTCTGGATTCTGGGTTCTGGGAGGATTAGACGAGGATAGGGACTGATTGCGAGGTGCCAAGGAGAAGAAGTTTGGGGTAGAAGGGGGCGAAGGTGGGCGAACGCGCTTCGAGTCCTGGGCTGAGGGTAGTGCACTGGGGTAAGGGAGAAGACGAAGGAGTCGGTGGAGGACAGGACTCAAGACTGAGCGCTGAGCGGCAAGAACGAACAAGAGTGCCGACCAGTCGGCGATTCGCGACCAAAATTGAACGGAAATAAGAAATGAGCAGTTGAGAGGGGGAGACTCTCCCCAGAGTCAACTCGACCCAACCCCAGCCTTCGCCCCGCCCAGCTACTTCCACAGCTCCCAGGAGCGACCCGCCCACCGTGGCAGACCCTCAAGCGCAGCCGCCAGCAGCCTCCTCCTCGGCTCTTCCACCCCTTCCCCCTCCTCCTCGTCGACCTCCCCAAGCTCAGCTCCCTTCCAAACGAACCCCAGCCCATGTCGACATGCCCCCGCCTCCGCCCAGTGGTTTCCGCTCTTCCGCCTTCTCCAAGCTCTCTCGCGGGATAGCCTCGGCGTCAGAATACATCGGTCCGCGCGTCGAAGCGGCCGTCGATGGCGCGTCCTCCAAGCTCCACGAGATGCGGAGGGACAGGAAGGATTCGTGGGAGGTCCCAGAAGGTGTCTTGACAACTCCCAAGAACGCCGTCAAGGCGAGGTCGAGGCAGTCTTCTCTCGACACCATCTCAACGTCATCCTCGGCGAGCTTCTCGACGTCGTCAACAAGCGAGTCGAGGAGCTCAAGGTGGGGCTTGTCGAGCATTACGGGCTACTTTACATCAGAAGGGAAGGAGAAGAGGGCTCAGGTGAGTTGGTCTGCTGGGGGCTTGGGGGTGAACACGAGCTAATCCCTTCCCTTTCTCTCGCTGCAGGAGGATTACACGGAGGAGAAGATCGTGTGCTTCCCAGGCGTGCGTTCTTTTTCAGCTACAGCCCCAGCCCGCCCCAGCTGACCCTCTGGCAGTTCGCAACCCTTCGACCCTCCGCACACTCCGCCTCCGAACCAGCTCTCGTTCTCGAAATCAGCGCCGCAGGCTACGCCTACCGACTTCGCCCAATCAACCAAGCCTCGCGCTCTCAACGCGTCTTCTACTCTCTCGCGCGCTCGTTTGCGGCCCTCCCGCGCATCCCAACCGACTTTCTCCCCGCCGGCCTGAACCCAGAAGGAGCTCAGTCGGTTGAGAGCCTGTCGACAAAGGAGACGGACCTGGCAGAGGACACGAAGGGGAGCATCTTTGAGCGCCTGCTCGAGATTGGCGGGAGGGAAGGAGGGAGGGACGAGGAGGAAGAGCTCAAGGCCGCCATCGTCGAGGAACCCGAACCTCTCGTCCCTCTCGACGACGCAGCAGCGCCGACGCACTCGGTAGCCTCCCGACCTCCCGCCCTCCCCGATGTCCCCGAATCCTCCATCGTTCCCGACGCCGCGACGGTCGGTCGTCGACCGCACATCATGTCGCGCAACTCGTCCAACTCGGTCCCCTTGCGCCGCTCGACCGCCAGCGCGACCTCCCCACCTTCCTCTCGCCCCTCCTCTCCGACTCCCCGCAGTCGTCCCTCCTCCATCATCCACCACTCCCCTCCCCCCCCCCCCCCCCCCCCCCCCCCCCCCCCCCCCCCCCCCCCCCCCCCCCCCCCCCCCCTCTCCCCCCCCCCCCCCCCCCCCCCC
>JANGFH010000016.1:125193-178603 GCA_025758715.1 Glaciozyma martinii | reverse complement strand
TCTCCTGCCCCATCGCCCCCGTCGCACTCGAGCTCTGGCTCCAAGGCGACCAAGACGGACCGACTCACCTCCTCACGCGGCTCGACGCGAACGGAGGAGCCGGTCCAGGCAACGTTGTCTACCTCGACGGGACGGACCATCGCTTCCCAGGTCTCGCAGCGATGGATCGCGAGTTCACCTGCCAGCTACTCCACCTCAAGCTCAACCTCTCCCTCCCCTCCCTCCCCTTCGCGACGAGCGCGATCCAAGCCCGTTTCGACCTCACGGCGATCGACTCGCAACCCCTCGTCTCGATTACGACCATCTACTCCTCGAAAGGTCACCTCGTTGGACAGCTCCCCGAACAACTTCACCCCGCCATCCCCCTCGACCCTCGTACCAGCCCCCTTCGACACCAATTCGTCTACCACGCCCCCTTTGCGACCGAGTTTTGGACCGAACTACTTAGGATGCCTCTCGATCCTCGAGGTGTCTTGTCGTTTGCGAAAAGGGGGAACGAACGAGGCGAGCTCGATCGGAGGCTGGGAGGCATGTCGATGATTCAGGAGTTCGTCGTCCTGCAGCCCAACGGTCGAGCGAAAGGGAGGGGGATCAGTCCGGGGAGCGAACGAGGGAAAGTCGTTCTCGTCATCTTGTACGAGTTTGGATACACCGAATGGGCGGCGAGTGGGGAGGTGGAGATGTCGTTCGTATCGCTGGAGAGGGAGGCGGTCGAGGAGGTGGAGGAGGGAGTGTCGTCGGGGTTCGCTCCTCCCCGCTCGCGGCTCCCCCGTTCCTCCCAGGTCGACAAGGGCCCTTCTGGCTGTGGGAACGGACCTTTTCAGTAGGGATCGATGCTGTCGGACTTGCATAGCCCCTTTTGAGCCCCCCAGGAGTACCATCTCTCCCCTTCCACCCCAGTACAACCCCAGACTCGCCTTTCGCATGTACCACCACTTTGTTTTATCTTTTACCACAGTGCCATACATTCGTTGGATACTTCCAGCGCGACGAGAAGTGAGGGTCGGATCAAGTGAGGCGAAAGCAGCTGTTGGCCCCACGTCGCCTTGAACGGAACGCACTGCCTGCAAAATACAAGTCCTACGGACGAAGAGAGGGCACTAAAGAAGCGAGTGGGGAGCTACCAAATGGGAGGAGGGGCCCTAATCGGGTAGCCCTTGGTCGTGCCAGACCCCTGCGAGACCTCGATACGAAGGTCGAACTCGAGCTCGCTGAACGAAGCGTCGTAGTTGACCGCAGCGTAGTTCCTGCGACCCATGACGGTCGTAGTCTTGAGCGGCGTGCCGTCCGTGTCGGTCTCGAACATGGGGAGGAGAGTCTCGTCCGTGTCGACATGGTGGAGGGTCTGGGGAGAAGCGAGGGTTTAGCTGCTGCGGTCGAGAGGACGATGACGGCTCGAAACGCACCTTGTGCCTCTTCTTTCCAAACGTGGCGACCATTTGGATGACGGCGTTGGGCGGGGGAGTGTTGACGATGGCGGAGGAGACGATCTGGACAAGGAAAGGGGGGATCAGCGTTCGTTCGCCAAAACGCCAGGGATCGATGCGCACCTGAAGCATGTACTTGGGATCCTTTGGCGGCTCGACGTGCTTCTTGGTCGTGTGGAACTTGCTAATACTGGCGGCGTGAACGTCTCCGGAAACGAACGAGACGCGAACCCGACTGTCGACGGCGAGACGCTGGAACTCCTCGACGAGCCAGTTGCGCTCCTTCTTGTGCGAGCTGGCGCACCAGTGATCGTTGAGGTCGTCGAGCAGCTCGACCTCCGAGTTGAACTTGTTGGCGAGACCTCCAACGCTTCCCTTCTTCGCGATCATGCTGACGAACTTGGATTCGAGGAGGTTCTCGACCACGTTCATCCTGGGGTATGCGATTGGGACGCCTGCGCAAGTCGGTGGTGAGCTGCGAGTTCACGATTCGGAGGGAGGTTGAACAAACTCACCGAGAAGAGCGACGAGGTGTTCGACTTCCTCGGGCAGAGCGCGCATCTTGCTGAAGACGGCGTCGTAAGTCGCCTTGCTGCAGACTTGGTCCTTCTTCCGCTCCGAACGGCAATCCAGCATAATGATGTAGACCTACGCGAGCTCGTTAGCGAGCCTGAAGCGAGAAAGATGAGAGCAGACGAACTTTTGGTCCAAGGTAGCTCAAGAACGAGCGGTTGACGTAGGGAATGTAGGCTCCAGGTCCGCCGTAGATGGTGCCGTGACCAACGTTGACCGGATCCGTGCCGTCAAACTTGTCCACGATGAACACTGAGAAGAAGGAGGTTAGTGCGAGCTCTCCTCGCTAGCAGCAGGTCGTAAACGCACTCTGGAAGAGGTTGAACCAGAAGAAGCCTCGCGCGCCAATCGTGCTGAAGATTGCCGAGGACTGGAGGTCGTCTGGGTACGAACCGAAGCCGTCGATGATGTCGTGATCGTCGCACATGTTGAGCATGGGGATCTGCTGGATTGCAGCTCCAAACGCGCCGGCGCGGAACCAGCTACAGTAGTGGTTGAAGAAGCTGGTGGAGAAGGAGTTAGCATAGCTTCCATCGCGGTCACGAGCGAACGCACAATCGATCCAGGGCAATCGAAATCTCGGGCGTGAGAGGCATCTCCATCTTCTTCTTCGGGTCCTCGCATCCAACCCAGTCAAGGAGCTCTGGCTCGCGCGTGAGAGGGTCGCAGTAGATTTGGTCGCTGCGAATCGGGAATCGTCAGCTCGGAATCAGAGCTCGAGCGGCCCCGCTCACCCTCCTCCGACAAGAACGTGGTAAGGCGCCTTCTCGTGGGAGCGCAGGACGTCGCGCCAGAGAGGATCGGCACCGTTGAACGCAGCTGTGTCGACTCCAGCCGAGAAACCGTTGCAGGAGTGAGCGACCCCTGCGAAGGAAGGACGCGACATCAGTTTCTTGCTGCTCGACTTTGGCGAGTCCAGTACGCACAGCGCATGTTCTGGCCCATCGCAGGAACAAAGAACGAAAGCTCGTTTCCACCCTGGAGAACACCAGATCAGCTTGGCTCCAGCGGAGTCCACGGCACGGCGACCTTACGTTGATCGAGTAGAAGATCTCCTCCTCGAGCTCTCCCAGGGGGATATCGAGCTTGAACCTCCAGAACGACTGTCCTCCTTCGGGCGTTGCGTGACTGTAGATGCGGCTTCCAACCACGGAGAAGGACTTGGTGACCTCGTCCGGCGGCGGGAGGTGGACGTCCTCGAGGCTGAGCTTGGCGTCGAGCACGGCGTGAAGGCTTCCTCCCGTGTTGTCGTACTCGACCGTAAGAGTCGGCGCAGGCTCGTAGACCGACTGAGCGTCCGAAGTGACGAGGAGAGCAAAGGCGTGGTAGACATTGTCCGGCGTGACCGTGTCATACCTCAGGATCGGCCCAAGCCTGCGTGGAACTCATCAGCTTACTCCGTAGTTCCTCCACCTGGTTCACGCACATGACCTGGAGGCTGGGAGACATGTGGCGGTGCGTCTTGGAGGACGGGAGAGGCGCAGGGAGTGGCTGGCGGCCATCCGACTGATGCTCGGGATCCTCGACGGGTTGAGTAACCTGCAGCACCAAATCGTTAGGAGGATCTCGAGTCGTAGCCGCCTTGGACTACGCGCCTTGATGCCGTGAGTGATCCCAAGCTTGCCATCCCGCCTGAGCTGTCTCTCCTCGCGATCGGCTGTACAAGAAACAACAAGGGTCAGTACCCTTCCACCTCCCCTCGTCGTCTGCACGTCCATCTCGATCGACCCTTCCTCCAACCTCGCCTGTGAATCCCTCCAACCCCCGAATCCTCCTCCAATGGCTCCTTCCCGCCATACTCGACGGAGGGAGACGAACCTCGTCTGCGTGCATGGAATCCTACTTCGTCCATTGTGCGTGTTTGGGGGAGAAAACGGAGGTGGAAGGTGACGCTGTTCGCCGAACTCGAGAGTGTCTCCGCGGAGGGACCCAAGTCTTCCTCTCTCTTTCCGTCGCCAGTCAGCGTCTTCGCAAAGGACCTTCGCACGAAAAGGATGCAGTGCACGAAATAACACTACAGAGGAACTCAACAAAGCAAATCGATCCCACTCCTCCAACCCCGTCCTTCCACCAGCTCCTCCCACTCCTCGAAATCTGGAACCGCGTACATGCCGCTGACCCGGCTCAGCCCCTTCCAAAGCCCACTAAACTCGGGATCCTTGCTGACTCCTTTCGCATGGAAGATGGTGATCGGATCGACCGACATGGGGATGGGGAGAGGTCGGGTGAAGGGAACGTTGGCGTCGAACGGGCGGAGGATGGGTTCCAACTGGGGTGCAGGGATGGGTGGGAGATCGCTGGGGTTGCGGAAGGCGGAGGGAAGAGTTTGGTCTACAGGAATGTAGCGTCAGTGCGAGATCCGAAGGACTGGGAGGAAGAGGACGCACTCGAGAGGAAGGACGAGAGCTCGGAAGATCTAGCTTCTCCTGCTCCACCGCTGTTGTAGCCGACCGCTCGCTGCTGAGAGATCTCGTCGTGCTTCCTCTTCTTCAGCAACTCGGTGCCATCCGAGCGACGAAGGAGGACGCCAACGACGCGAAGTACCTCCTTGACCGTGCTGGACTTGTTCAGGCGAGCTTCGAGCAGCTTGAGCGAGGAAGCGACGTCTTGGTGATGGATGTCGGCGTACGAGCCACGAGGATCCTCTGCACGTGAGGAATTGAGCGTCAGCGGCTGTTCTCGAGGCAGAGTGAGAAGAACGCACGAAGAAGGTCGAACGCGAGGATGCAGAGCGCGTTCATGGCGTGGAAGAGAAGCCTCCAGCTTCGAGTGGCTCGGTGGTCGTCACCCAGTCCGCGATGAATAGCCAGTATGTACCGCCTGCAAAAATGGGATCAGCTGCTGTGCTCGGAGACCTGAATGCTGGAAACTCACGCAGCCCAGCAAACCTTGTCCCTGCTAAACGCAAACCGAGTGTCGACGAATCCCCTTGTCAAGCTGCGAGAAATGAGAGAGGTCAGGAAGCTGACAGCATCGCAAGAAAGATCGAACGACGCACAAAGGTCGATGAAGACGGATGAACTGCTGCCTGAGCTGAAGATGCACGTAGACCCTCGTCTGATCCAGCGAGCTCAAGTCGCCCGGGAAAGGCCTGATCGCTCCGTTCGTCCATTCGAAAGCGAGGCACGGCGGGAGGGAGCTGTCGATCCTGCTCAGCTCGCTGCTGAGCTCGATGATGGTGGCGTAGGTCGGAACGAGCTGCAGGCCGTAGGCGCGGTCGGTGATCGAGTGGGCGGCGGCGGCGATCTGAAAGATGAAGAGGGTGTGGAGCATGGGGGTCGCGTAGGTGAGGGGTCGGTTGAGGACGCCAGTGTCGCCCACTTCTTCGTCGCGTGCGTTGGCTGGGAGCTGCGGGAATCATCAGTGACCTGGAAAAATGCCGAAGCTAGAAACACCTCACCAGAGTGTCGCAGTGCACTGACGAGCAGAGGTACGTCCGTCCCGAGTTGTCGAGCCAGTCGAGAGAGAGGAGGACGGTCCAAATCCTGCGACGTTCTTCCGCCTCGAGGACAGTAAAGCAGTTAAACGAAGACGGGTCACGATTCTAGGGAACAGAGGAATGAGCGTCGCGCCAACGTCGGAGCAAGAATGCGCCCTACCAATCCGAGATCCTGCAATTCGCAAGACCGGCGTCAGCTCGCATGCCAAACTTGCGAAACCGAATCGACGAACCTGAGCCATCTGAATCGCAGTGTTGAGCAAGTGCTTCGCCGAAGAGCTGTCCTGTTGGATGTAGTAGTGGTGCAAGACTAGAAGCGTTCGAAAGGCGTCCATCGAGGGAATTTCGGTGAATCTGCGACCAACACGGTCAATCCCTTCTCCTCCCTTTCCCCCACAAAGCGAGTGCTTACCCAGAAATGTGCAGAATCTCCATCGCCGAGTTGACGTACATCTTGATCGTTCCTTCCTTGACGGCCGCTGCTCCACGAGCCCTCGGATCCGTCGTGCGCCAGTAAGTCGCCCACCCAGAAATGGCGAGAAGCAGGGCTGCAAAGATGGGCTCGCTGCGAGCAGTCGCAATGTCGAACGTGCGAACGCGTTCTCGGAATGTCGGGGTGTGAACGATGGGGAAGAGGGGGACCTCCTCGCGGAGGAATTGCTGGACGAGTATGTCGAGCTGCAGGAGATTTGCTCAGCGAGGAGTTCAGTTCAGTTGGTGAGGGACCGAGAAGCTGACCTCCACACGCGTCGGAAGGATGCTCAGGATTTGGTCGAGCGTTTGAGGAGAGCCGAAAGGAAGGATTGGAGGCTGGCTGGAGCTCGTCCTGCTGCCCGAGCCACTGGCGCTCGAAGTTCCCTGCACCACGAATGTTAGCTCAGCTTGGCTCACGCGCTCTCCCTCCCATAGCTTACCGCCAGCAGTCCCAAAGCCTCTGCCGCAGACGTCCGTTCGGGGTCGTCCGGCATCCGCACTCCTCCCTCCATGTCTCCCGAAAGCATTCCCAGAAGACCTTCGAGTCGATCGAGCTGGCTTCGAAGCTCCACCGCTTCCTGGTCTCGCGTATAGTTTCTGCGGAGATAAGGGGTTAGGCGGGGAGAAGGGGGTGAGAGAGGCAGGAATGCGCACGACTGAGGCAAACGAATGGCGCCCTCCCACTCGCAGAGGTGTCCTTCGTTCCTGTCCTTGCACGCCTGAGTGTAGCGTAGTTAGCGTCCCTCCTACCTCCTCCCTCGCGTTCCAGCTCACCCCACAAGGACTTCCACGGTCGCACTGCACGCGGAGGTTAGCTCGCAACTCCACAGGACAACGCTCCCTCCGAAACACACACCTTGAGCTTCCTAATTGGTTAGAGCAAGTCAGTATACAGCCTGGGGGGAGGGAGAGGAGGAGGACGCACCTCTTCCTGCACTCTGCGGAGATGGAGAGGAGATAGCAGCGTGGTCAGGTTTCGGCGCGCAAGAGAGATGGCGAGGGCAGGGAACGTACGAGCACAGGTCACAGGCTGTACAACGTCCTCGTTAGCTTCCTTTGCCCCCAAGGACACAGGCGTTAGAACACACCTTGCGATTCCTTCTGCGCTTTGGCTTCTCCTCACCTCCAGGTTGCTGCTGTTCCTGGTTGGTGACCGGTCCCTGCTCGTGTTCAGATTCGAATCCTGGAGATTCCATCTTCGCGAGCTGGGGTGGGAGAGTTGGGAGAAGGGAAGAGGGGAAAATAGCCCGGAGATACCCGTCTTGAGGCGCGCAACCCTCTTCTCCTCCTGCAGCCACTCTCCTCAGCCAAACTCAGGCTAAAATGGGACTTATCTCACCAGCTCAGTGCGTACGAGCTGCCTCAGCCTACCGCGTAAGCTCAGTTCCTCCTCTCACCTCCCCCTCCGAGCTCACCACCGCTTGCGCTCTCCACCCCAGGCAATGATCCGCGCACAAAAGTTCACCTTCAAAGGTGACGAGTTTGCTCTCCAAGGTGAGTCTACTGCAGTCCAGCTCGTATCCACCGGCCCCTCCGAGCTCCAGCTGACCTCCCTTCGATCGCCAGCTGCTCACCAGCAAACCCGCATCATCTTCAGCCGCATCGCACCTTCAGCTCAAGCATCTACCTCCTCCCTACCTGCATCCTCTTCGGCATCACCAGACGCCGCCGCACCTCTCACCACGGCCGAAATCGACGAGAACATCCAGTCGGCATTCGA
Source organism: Glaciozyma martinii (assembly GCA_025758715.1). NCBI lineage: Eukaryota > Fungi > Basidiomycota > Microbotryomycetes > Kriegeriales > Camptobasidiaceae > Glaciozyma > Glaciozyma martinii. The sequence goes on along the minus strand of JANGFH010000016.1, from coordinate 170,970 downwards.
GATCGCGACCTACTTGAGGCGGAACGTCGTGCAGGGGATCAAGACCGAGGAAGGGAAATACGGTACGTCCAGTCCTCCTAGGCATCGCAGCAAAGAGCCCTAGCTAACACTCCTTCTCCCGCTCCGCCCCGCCTCTCCCCGCACCTCCTCCTCCCTCCCTCCCTCACCCTACTCCAGCTCTCCGATTCACGCCCGAAACTGAGCGAGGCGACAACAGTACCATCAAAGCTCCTTCATTGAACGAGGCACGACCGCTGCGACCGCCGTTGGAGAAGACGGGCAACGAGGGGGTCAAGCGGCGGAGGAGGGGTGGACCCAAGGTCGTTCCTGAGGCGGAGGGAGCGGCGGCGGCGGGTGGTAGCAAGTGCTGCTAGGGAATTGAGGGAAGGATTGTTTCGGGAGCTGAGCCGTGCTGAGAGGGGAGAGGTGTCGAGGGAGCTTCGGAGCTGCTGCTGTCCCAGCTCGAGGTTGCGAGCTACGTCGCGTCTGGGGGTAGCTGGAACGAGGCTGGAGCTCAGGTTAGAAGTGCTTCACGCAGAGAGCTTGTAGGAATTTAGCTGAGGAGGAAGAGGAGACGAGTCCCCTCGGACCCCAACCCCTCTCTTCCTCCTGCTCTCGTCCACCCACCCCACTCGCTCGCAGCATGCCTCCCCGTAGGTGGCACGGCGGCATCGTCCACGCTCAACCTACGTCCCTCCCGCAGATGACAGGCCCTTTCGCAACGGCCACAAGCCGAGGAGGAGATGCGAACGACGGCGTGCGGATCGTGACGACTTTGGACGAGCTGGAGAGCGTGACGCTGGCGAGGTGCTATGAGCGGGGGGTTCTTCAGGGCGGGAAGGGGGAGGAGCAATGGGCGTTTGAGAGCGGGGTGAATGAGAAGGTCGTGCTCTGGTAAGTGGGGTTCGACGCGTGAGGGGGTGGGAGCTGATGAGCCTGGGGTGTAGGAGGGGGGATATGACGACGCTGGAAGTGGGAGCGATCGTCAACGCTGCGAATAGGAAGCTGCTCGGCGGGGGAGGAAGTGCGTCCTCTCGTTTCTCGCGTCGTCGCTCGTCGGCGCTGACTCTCTCTCCTCCGCAGTCGACGGCGCCATCCACCGAGGCGCAGGAGTCGCGCTGGCAGCTGAATGCGCCAAGTTTCCTATCAAGGTGGTACGAGGTCCACCCTCGCGGCCTTACGACGTGCGCATCGAAGCAGGTACGCCACTCCTTTCTCCACTACCTCGCGATCCCGTCTGACCCACTCTTTTCGGCAGGTGAATGCGTCGTCACCGATGCGTTCGCACTTCCGGCGCAGAAGATCTTCCACATCGTCGGACCGGACACCGTTCGGCCTCTGCGAATGGGGAACCTCGCTGCGACGCCGCAGGAACAAGAGCAACAGCTCAGGAGCTGCTATGAGACCTGCTTGCAGAAAGCTGTCGAGGATGGGTTGGGGAGCTTGGTGAGTCGTTCGTTGCCACTCGGACGGACTGCGAGCTGAGATCAGGAATCCTCGCAGGCACTTTGCGCCATTTCGGTTGGAGCGTGAGATTTCCGGCCCTGCCTCGCCTTGACCTATCTGACGCCTGTTTCAGGTTTGGCTACGACCTGCAGGCAGCAACGCATGTCGCCCTCGCTACCGTGCGAACATTCCTGTCGACCGAGGTGGGATCCCAGGCGCGTCTTTCGCGTCCTCATGGCGGCGAAGCATCCTGACTTGATCCCGCCTGCACACCAGATGGAGAAGATCATCTTTGTCGTCTTCACCGATGCGGAGGTGACCTGCTACGCAAAGACCCTACCTCAGTACTTCCCTCCGCCGGAATGAACGCTCGCGACCCGTTGTTCTTCTTTTCCTCTCGGTCGAGCTCTCGCACACAAGCCTGCAAGCTGCTTTCTGTGAGCCAGGTGCAGCGATGGACGAGTTGAGAGCGGTTCCTCTTTGCATTCCACTGCCGTCGGCGTCTCTCGCTTCGCAAGGCCCCGAAGCTCCTCACGCTGAGCGGAAGAGACCAGTTGAAAGGGAGCAAATGCCAGAGCGACCTTAGCTCCCTTGAATACTAAAATCGCCCAGGTGGACGCTCTCCAAGCTCGAGATCTGAAACGAACAGAGGGCGCGACCGAGCTCGACGCTCGAGGTGGTCGCGGGCAAGAGCCCCTCTCTCTCCTCCTGTCCTCGCCTCAGGAGAAGGAATCTCAACTCTGACCCGCACAGCACACAGTTCTCCCCCAGCCGCTTACGCCCTCCTGACGACACCTAATCTCTCTCCTTCACCACCCGCATCTCCCAATTGGACCTTCCTCTTCAGCCAACTCTCCCGTCTCCTCCCAGGCTATCTCTCCGCCCCACCCAACCCACCAAGCCGACCTCCTCCCATCATACTCAGGCTCTCCGGTCGACGTCCTAGCTCTCGATGAGCTCCAGCAGCACGCCCCCATTGTCAAAGCGGTACGTCTCTCGAGCTGGTCCGGTTGCTAGGGAGCTCTGGGAGAGGAAGGAGATGGTCTGGGGGTTGGGCCAAGCTCACTGGACGAGGAGGGGCTACCACCTGTCCTCCTGGAGCTGGCAGAGGTGCTGCAACCGCCGTCGTCAAGGGGCGCTCCACGTCGACAGCTAGGGTACCAGCTGACTCTCCTCCTCTTCGCAGGGCTCGAGAGCTTCAGCAGTCGGAGAACGGTGTCCCCTTTCGCTCCCCATCGCTCTCTCCCTCCCTCCCCCCTTCCCAAATCTTTGCGCCCGATCCTCCGCTCTCCACGGTGCACGAGACCGACTCCCTCCTCGCGTCACCGCCTGGGCTCAGTAGGCGTCCACGAGCAGGAACCCTCCCCTCCACCTTCCACCTCGACAGCTCCTCCTCCAATTCGGCGATACGACACCTCAGCAACGGCCTCCTCCCTCCTCCTTCGATGAACGGTACGGCCTCTCTCCCCGTCTCGGGGTCCAGCACTCCCTCCGAATTCAACTTCAACTCGTCTCTCCTCTCGTCCTCGCGCCTCCGTTCTGGCTCTCTCACTCTACCCTCGTCGGGCCTGTCGAACGCGTTCGGGCCCAGCGTCTGGAGCGGAGGCTGGGGAACCTCGGCGACTCGGAGTCCAGGACAGTCGGGATTGAGCACCGAGACCAAGGCGGGAGGAGGAGACGACTTGCGGAGCCCGGACAGCAGCACGTACGGCGATGATTCGCACGTCCGGACGTTGGACTACCTCGGACTCGAAGGCGACAGTCCCATCGGCGGATTCGGGCCTTTCAGCGAGGAGAATGCGAGATCAGGCGGCAGGAGCAGCGTTGGAGCACCGGGAATGCACAGCTCGAGTTCGTTTGGGAACCTCCGCAACATCAACGACGTCTTCCAGGCGCAGCACGGTCGAATGCGGAGCAACACGGTCGCCACCTTCCCTCGCACGAGCGAACCTTACCTTCGCAGCGCCCTTCCCTCCCCCTTCCCCCCTTCCCGTGTCCCCGAAGCGAACGAAGAGCACTTTGGCGAAGGCTCGACGTCATCCTATCACCGCTCCTCCGATTCGACCGACTCGACGCGCCTCCTCTACTCGACTGGAAACCCCGACGACGAGCGCGACACGCTCGGCGAAGTGCAACTCCTTCGCTCGAACCATTCGCCTAGTCGCGCGCGGGCCGCGACGATTGGCATCTTGGACGAGTCGAGGGAGGTCTTCATGCGCAGGAGGGCGGGGACGGCCACGGGGATGACGCCCCATGCGATTTCGATGGGATCTGGAGCGGTGGGGAGTGCGCTGGGGTTGGAGACGGGGAGCGAGTACCCTGGAGGAGCGGCGAGCGTTATGGCGAGGGGGATGAGGGGGCTCAGTATCAGTCAGGACGAGGTGCGTTCGTTTCTCACTTCGCGAGCCCGCTTGAAGGCTTTATTGACGAGGAGGCCGAATTGCAGATGCCTGGATGGAGCTCGTCGAGGCCTTTGACCCCCGAGACTGTCTCCCTCACTCCTCCTCTCCAACAACCGACTCGCAGCCTCTGGATCGGCAACCTCGACCCCAAGACGTCGCCCGGAGAGCTTCAGGCCGTCTTCGCGCCGTACGGCGCCATCGAAAGCCTGCGACTCATTCCTGAGAAGGTTCGTCCTTCTCCTTCGCACCGAGGAGCCGTTGCTGACTGCTTTCCGTGCAGGAATGCGGCTTTGTCAACTTTGTCTCGACTTCGGACGCCATTCGAGCCAAGGAGGACGTTCTTAACCGCCTCGGTGGGCAGCTCACCAAGACGAGCGGGATGGTACGAATCGGATTCGGCAAGATGGACACGGCGCCGTCAACGCCTTCGACGGGCTTGCACCACTCGCGCGTCGTTGCAGGCGGCTCACCCCTCATTAACGCTCCCGAACTCAACCTCCAAAGCTCGCCGACACGCGCCCTCTGGGTCGGGTCGATTCCCGCGACGACGACGCCGAACCACCTCCTCTCCATCTTCTCGCCCTTTGGTCCCATCGAATCGGCACGAGTTCTCACGCACAAGTCCTGCGGCGTGCGTCCTTCTCTCTTCCTTTGCGCGATCGCTCGCTGACTTCTCCTTGGCCGCAGTTCATCAACTTTGAACGCCTCGACGACGCCGTCTCAGCTCGCAAAGCGCTCAACGGCCGCGAGATCCTCGGCACAGAAGTCGGTTCCGTCCGAATCGGGTTCGCCAAAGTCCCGACCAAGAACCTCAACAGTCCCTTTGGCTCCGACTCGCCTCCCCTCAACGGCATCGGCTCCCTCCCAGGCACCTACAACGCGCTCAACCAGATCGCTGGCGCTTCGGCAGTTCCGCTCGATCGCCATCTGGGCGGCGAGGGAGGACTGCAGGACTACAGGAGTAACCTCGTCGTTGGGCTCGTGACGAATTCGCAGTACGCGAGTGCGCATGCGCTGCAGGCGACGGCGGGAGGCGCGCAAGCAAATGGGCAGGCGTTTGATGGCGCGGAGCCTTTGCCGGAGACGGTGCTGGCGACGGTGTCGGAGATGCAGCTGCTGATGAGGGAGCTGGGAGGAGAAAGTCGAGAGGTCGAGGCGCACGTTCAAGCTGTCGCTGGTGAGTCGAGCCTCTGGATTGGGCTCTGCGCTTTCACTGACGTTCGTTGTTCGCAGCTCCTCGCCCGCCTGTGACCTACTACTCGACAATTCCTCAGCACGCTCTCGCCGATCCCTCCCTCTCTCGTCGGTACGCCAACGTCGACGCCCCTCGACTTCGCGAGATTCGCAAGCGGCTCGATTCGCCCATCTCTGTCGAGGAAGTTGATTCGGTGGGTCGTTCGTTCCTGGTTCGCTTGGCTTTGGCTAATCGCCCTCGCTCAGATTGCGATTGACCTCGTTGAGGAAGCTGTGGCTCTTTCGTCGGACTACATCGGTGAGCACCCTCCCGTCTGGACTTGAACGACCGCAGTTGACGCTCGCTTTCCCAGGCAACACTCTCATCCAAAAGGTAGCTTTCGCGCTCGTTTAAACTCGAGCTGTGCTCACCAACTTGCGCAGATCTTCGAGCGAGCGTCCCTCACTGGACGCATGGCACTCTTGGAACGCATCGCACCTCATCTCGCCGTCATCGGGTAGGCTGCAGTCCCTCTCGTTCTGGAAGCCAGCCTAACGCCTCTCTTCTCCAGAACGCACAAGAACGGGACCTGGGCGATCCAGAAGATCATTCAATGCGTCCAGGAGCAGGACGAGTTTGACCTTATCGAACGTAACCTCCAGCCGTACACGCCTCCGCTTCTTCTTAACGACTGTGAGTGTTCTCGGTTTCTCTCTCAGGTTACGGCGCTGATGGCCTCGCAGTCGGCAACTACGTCGTTCAGGGCGCGATGCGATTCAGGTCGCCGGTCTCCGACTTCATCTTCGACGCCATGGTCGATCGCTGCTGGTTCGTCCTCCCCTGTCGCAGGCCAATTTGAGTTCGCCCTGACGCTTTGTATAGGGAGATCGGCTCTGGAAGGTTCGGAGCTCGAAGCACTCGCCAGACGCTGGAGAGCCCTCTCGCGGATCGGTTTCAAGTCGTGCGTCTCGTCCTGTACTTGGCTTCGACAACTGCTAACCCCTGCTGCAGAAACGAGTCGCCATCGCCGTCATCCTCAACTCGATCCCTCTGGCGACAAGCTCCAACGGCGCACTCCTCGTCACCTGGCTTCTCGACACCTCCAATCTCCAGGGTCGCTACCGCCTTCTCGCCCCGCGGTTCGCTCCCCACCTCGCCAGCCTCTGCACCCACAAGCTCGCTTCCCTCGCCGTGCTCAAGATCATCAACCAGCGAGTCGATCCCATGGCGTCGCGCATTCTTCTCGACGAGCTGTTCGGAGCAGACTCCAAGGTGCTGGAAGAGGTTCTGGGTGCGTTCAACGAGCACCGAACCGCCACAAACGATGGGGACTAACCTCGATCTTTCGCAGGGGATCAAATCCACGGAATCGCCTGCATCTCAAAGGTGCTCAGCAGCACGCTCATCGAGCCCAAGGACCGAACGACTATGGCGGACCGCGTCCGAGCAGCACTCGTCTCCCTGCGAGTCCAGAGCGTCCCAGCATACCGCAAGCTCGTCGAGGATCTCGGACTACCTTTCCACGGCCCTCCCGCGCACCCTCAGCCCTATCAGCAACCCCCGTCCTTCCAATACCAGCACGCCGGCGCGCCTCCCGCATCCCAATGGACGCCCTACCCCGTCTACAACTACCCTCCTCCCAACTTCTCCATGGGCTATGCCCCATACCCGCCTCCTCCTCAGTTCTCGCAGGCTGGACCTGCCTACCCCTACTACAACTCTCAGGACATGGCGTCGTCGCAGCAGGCGCGAGGAAACCCTTCTCCGATGCAGGCGCCCCCTCCCCTCCCCTACTCGACCTCGTACAGCCCGCACATGCCACCGATGGGGCTCCCCAACTTTGGCGTCGCGCCCTCCTCCGACCCCTTTGCCTACGGTGGGAACCGCGCGTTCCGACCTCAGTACGCCGACAGCCCCGGTGGGCATCTTCGAGCGGAAGCAGGAGCGTTCGGTGACTAAGGCAAAGGTTCGTTTCGCTCTCGAGTCGTGCCCGTTTTACTGCGAGGAACTGACTGGATTCTCTCTCGCAGTGCCTAGCCCGTCAAGCTGAAGGACGACTCGAGCGCCGAGCGAGGTTGATCCTCTCCTCCTCCCTCCCCCTTCCCTCCGCCTTCTCCACCCTCTTCATGCATCTTCGTTGGCCTTTCCTTAGTCGAGTACCGTTCTTTCGTCACCGCATCCCCCCCTTCACGCCTGTCCCTGTCATTCATACCACACCTTGGCTCTCCTCCCTTCTCTCCTTTGTAGATTTCGAAAGCAGTCCCTTTCGCGACGGACGATGCAGCAGTTTTGCAAGATAAACGAGTTGCGTCCAATCCAATCCTCCTCTACAACACTCCTCCGCGCACGCCCTACACGAGAGCAGCAGCGTACGCCGCGGCGTAAATAAGCCCAGCGCCGCCCGCCAGTGCGCCTACACCATGATACAGCCCGACTCCCCAAGGCCATACAACTCCTTCGCCACTCTGAGCCCCAGCATCCGGGGAGTTCGGTCCTGCGAAGACCAAGCAAAGCGTCAGTTTGGAAGCCCAGGAGCTGGAAGGAGAGAGGCCCACCCACTCCGACTTGATTGACCCAGGTAGGAATCGGCCCGTTGAGTCGCTCGACTTCGATCTTGAGCGTGATGGATCCCGATTCCGGCCTCGGGTAGTACCACTTGAGGATCTGGCCTTCCGTCTCCCACCGACCCGCCGAGACCTTGACCTTGAGCGCGAGCGCCCGAGGATCCTCGTACTCGGATTCGTCCGCCAGCGAGAGTGACTTCAAGTACGGCGCGAGCGTCTCGGCCGTGACGAGCGAGCCGCCCTTGCCGTTCGAGCTGCCGTTGGGCGAGTCGCTGGAGCGGCTCCCGGCGGCGGCGCGCTGAGCCTCGAGGACGTCGTTGGCGACCTGGTGACTGACGCGAGAGGGGAAGGCGGCGTAGTGGATGAGGGGGACGTAGATCTCGGTCGTGATGTCGGGATCTGCCGAGACCTCGTTGGCTTCGAGGAGGATGGTGAGGGTGAAGAGGGAAGTGCGAATGTCGAAGTTAATGTCGAGGGGGGTTCCGACCGTCTTGCGAGGGTAGGGTCGACAGAAGGCGGAGATGGCTCGTGCGCCGTCGTTGAGGTTGATGGGGAGGAGTTCTGACGATTCGCTGCCGAGCGTGAGGGTGGAATTGAAGGAGGGGGGAGGAAGTTGGGAGGAGGTGGAGTAGGGCGACGTCTCCTCCGGTGGTGGAGGGAGGTTGGCGAAGGAAGGGGCTGGGGAGGAAGGGACGCCGTTGGTGCTCGTGGCGACGGAGATTCGCGAGCTTGGAGGGCCGGGGAGAGTGGGTGGAGCGATGGGGTTGAGGGAAGAGAGGCGAATGGTGGAGGCGTTCGGAGTCGTATTGCGGCTGGCGTAGAGGGAGCTCGCCTTTGACGTAGCGCGCGATCGGTTGGGATGGATGCGACCGACGAGATCGACCTGGGACGTCGACGCGCGGTACTTGGTGGCCCTCTCCGCGTCGTCCGCACTCCAAACGCTGAGGTCCTCGCCGTTCCAGAGGTCGCCAAAGTAGTGCGAGTTGTCGGGGCAGTACGTCCAGATCGAGTAGTTGAGGACGTTTGACCCGTCGCAGGCGTTGAGGCTCGCGTCGAGCGCCTTTGTCTGCGCCGTGTAGTCGCCATCGCTGTACGCCTTCTTCTTGTCGAGGTCGAAGGGGATGCCGATCTCGCCCATCATCGTAGGGAACTGGCCGAGAGCGTTGAACGTGTCCTGCCGAAGGACTCCAAGCTGGTCACGCATGCACTTGCGAATCGCCGACTCGCCGACCTTGACGCCGAGAAGCACGCTCGCGTACTTCCCTCGAAGGATCCCTAGAGCGTCGGCGTTGAACCAGTTCTGCAAGCCCGAGATCAGTTCCTTCGATTCGGAGGAGAGCAAGAGGCTGGCGACTCACCCAGTGCTTCGTGACCAGCGTCAAACCGTCGTAAAAGTGCGACGAATGAGCGGCGCGATTCATGATCTCGGGACCTTCGATCGTCGGCGGGATCTGGAAGACGGGGCTGTGGATGAAGTGGATCGCCTCGGCGTGAAAGGCGCGAACGACAGGGGCGTAGAGTCGCCAGTGGGGGAGCCAGTAGTCGGCGCCAAAGTTGACCTTCCTCGGGCTCTCCTCCGATCCCTCGCCTCGCCACCAGTCAAAGTAGTCGGGTTCGAGCAGCTCGTCCGTCTCGGGGTCCCAGACGCCGTGCATCGCCCAAATGCACGTCCCGACCTCCCAATCCGGTCCTCGAGTCCATCCGTACGGCGATCCCTCCAACTCCGCCTCGCTGTCCAGCCACGCGCGCTTCCCCTTGGGATCCACGACGATCGATCCGTCCCTCTTCGGTCCCAGAGGCCCGAAGCGCCAGTTCTCGACCTCGACCGCTGCTCCCATCGCCAGTCGCAAGCCCTGGAACGCCGTAGGCATCGGCCCGACGCGGAGGACGCTCTCCTTGCCGTGCTGCGAGAGGTTCTCGATCCCGAGAAAGCCTGCGTTCGGCTCGTTGAGCGAGTCCCAGCCGATAACGCACTCGTCGAAGAGGTCGCCTGCGGCAGCGATGGCGTTCCCGAGTTGGCTGATGGCGGCGAAGTAGTGCTGGTGGAGGTAGTCCTGAATGTTGACGCCGTCAATGACGCACTTGGGAGCGTAGTCGCGGCCGGCGGCCCAGAGGGTGAAGAGGGTCTGGCAGGCGAGGCGAGAGTAGTTGGTCGCCCAGATCATCGCGGGGTAGTCGGAGGGGGAGGGGTTGGCGGGGTCGGGCCATTCGCATTCGATGCAGGCGGCGTTCGTGACGGTGAAGTTCTCGGGGTTGAGGCCGCAGGCGACGAGAGTCCAGTAGGGAGCGCCTGAGCCGCCAGAGAAGCGCGACCACTGCACAGGAGGAGGTGAGCTTCGGCTAGCTTCTCGATGCGGAGGAAGGGAACGTACGAGGTCTTGGTGAGGATCCATGTAGACGAGGAAGCCGTGCTCCTTGCACTTGCGTAGCAGGGCGACCGTGTAGTCGATGTAGGCCTGGTCATACTTGCCCCTGGGGAATGGCACGGCGTCAGCTCCAGTCCTTCCCTCCTTCGAGGTGATCCAGCGGATCCACTCACGGTCCTTCGTGCTCGATCGACTCCCAAGTAATAACGTAGCGAAGGCAGTTGAACCCCCACCCTCTCAGCCGCTCGAGGTGCTGATCCACCTTGCCGTCCTCGAGATCGAGCACCCTCCCCACGAAGCTCATATCCCCGTCCTTTGCGTGCTCCCAGAAGCCATCGAGCTGCGCTCCAGGTTGGCCTACGGGCGTCTTGGCGGAGGAGGAGAGGTTGATGCCGCGAAGGAGGATGGTTCGGCCGGCGGTGTCGCGGAAGTAGGAAGACGAGGCGTGGAGGTAGTGCGGCGGAACGGGGGTGCCTGTGACTGGCGAGTTGGTTGGTGGGCGGCGTGATGCCATTGCCTCTGAAACGGTTCGCGAAAAGGTCGAGGGATAGAGGAGCGAGGGCGGGAACCGCGCTCTCGCACGATCCGGACTGCTGCTTTCCCACCCCCGCCAACTCTCCTTCGCTTCGCTGTTTGCAGCGTTGAGTGCAACGTTAGAATGGTAACGTTGAAGTTGCAAAGCGAGGCGTATACAGGGGGAGGAGGGTGCGAAGTTGAAGGCAGTGGTGGGATGGATGCGACGAAGGTGCGGGTGTGGACGACAAGAAGACCTTACAAGGCATACTATGGGCAGCAAAGATGCGTTAGCTAAAAGTCGTGCTGGTGTGCGAGACGAAACAAGCCTTCTTGACCCAGTCCTGAGCCTGCAAGTCCAGAAATGAGAGATCAGTTCTTTGTTCTCGAGCGAGACAGGGAGGAACTGGGCGTACGTTCTTCGTGAAAGCCTTTCGGTCCGTGTTGTACACCTGCAGGAGCCGAGGAACGTCGTTAGCAGCGATTAAACGAGGGCAAGAACAGCTCGAAACGCACCTCTGCGATGGAAGCCACGAGCGCGTCGTCGGCTATTCAGCCAAGCAGACGTCAGCAGTGCACTAGCTCTCCCCTTCCCCTTCTTGTACGTACGATTGGGCTCCTCCAACAGCTGCACGAGAGCTCGCAGAACTGACAAACGCCAAGGAGCGTCAGCGCTTCCCCTCCATCATCGCAGCTCCCCAAGGGCAGCTCTCAACGCACCCTGATCAATCTTCGTAGACGGCTTCCATGCCTCCGCCTGATCCCAGTAAATCCCAGTCAGCTCCATCCCTTGCCCGCGCCCCTTCTGCGCGTCCACCCCACACGGCACTCACCTTGAGCAGCCCGATGCACAGCGCTCCGTCGTCGGTCACGTTCGGGTGATAGATCCGCGTGATCTATCCCAGCAATTCCATCAGCCAACCATCCTGCTGTCCTCTAGCAGCTCTCGTGGACGCACAAACTTGACCTGGAGGGCACGAGAATGGCGGGATCAGTGCGGTTCCCCTCTTCGTTCGCTCTCCAGCTTACCGTAGGCGACTTGAAGGGGTACTCGGTCGGAAACGTGATCTGCACCCGCCCATCCATCAGCTGCTGCTCGCCCCAAGCTGCCGCACGAGAGACGACCTACGTCAATCTTGAAGCGACCACCCTTGTAGGAAGACGTCGAGGGTCCAATGAGCACGCCCGTCTGCGCAATTGAGCCCGTCAGCTGAGCTCTAGAGAAGGGAGCGAGCAGGACGAACCCAGTGGAGGATGTTGCTCTCTGAGGGAGTGACTTCGACGTTTGGAGGCGTGTCGGACTGGAGCTCTGCGTACTCCTTGGTGATGCGGCGGACGGCGGCCATGAGGAGCGAAGTGGTTTTGGAGGTGGGAAGAGGCGCGTAAGAGTCAAAGGGAGAGAGAACGTGCGAGGCGGGGTTGAGGGGGAAGGGCAAGAGAGCAGCTCGCCGCCCGCGACCAAGAGTCTTTCTCGCAGCCGCAGCAAAGGTTCTCCTTTCTCTCGTAGTTCTTGCTAGACAGGTTGCACATTGCCAGAACGCAACTACACAGCGGCGTAATCACTCGAACTCTCGTGCTTCTTCGCCTGAGGAGGAGAACGTCGTCAGTTCGGTCTCCCAAGTCGCTCGACAGACACGGCCAGCTCACCTCCTGCAGCTTCCTCGCGCCCTTCATAAAGTCGTCCTGGGTCACAAAGTCACGGTCGTCGCGAATGGCAAACATGCCCGCCTCGGTGCAGACGTTCCTCAGATCGGCACCGTTGAAGCCCTCGCTGAGCTTGACGACGGCCTCGTAATCTGCAGTCGCACGATCAGCAGGAGGAGAAGGAAGAGGGAGTGAGGGGAACGTACCGATCTCGCCAGTCTTGCGGATGGGTCCAGCGTGAATCTTGAGAATCTCCATGCGCGCGACTTCGTTCGGGAGGGGGATCTCGATCTTTCGGTCGACACGACCTGGTCGGAGAAGAGCGGGATCGAGAGTATCAGGCTGCACGATCGAGGTTAGTGGGGCTGTCTGCTGGAAAGAATGAGAGGAACGCACTCGGTTGGTGGCGAAGATGACCTTGGTCTTGCCGAGGTAATCGAATCCATCGAGCTGGTTGAGCAACTGCAGTCCCCCTCGTCAGTCTCCAGCTAATCGCCCCTCGCCCACGCCAGCTCACCTCCATCAAAGTCCTCTGAATCTCCCTGTCCGCCGACGTGCCCTCGCTGAACCTCCTTCCTCCAATCGCATCGATCTCGTCCATGAAGATGATGCAAGGCTCGTGCTCCTTGGCGTAGCCAAACATCTCGCGAATGAGGCGTGCACTCTCGCCAATGTACTTGTCGACGATGGCGGACGAGACGACCTTGAGGAAGTTGGTCGAGAGCGTCGCGGCGACGGCGCGTGCGAGAAGGGTCTTGCCCGTTCCTGGGGGACCGTAAAGCAGAACACCTGAGCAGTCCTGTTAGCGAGGCGCTCGTGGGGTGAGAGGAAGCGGGCGTACCCTTCGGAGGCTTGATGCCTACTCGGAGGAAGAGCTCGGGGTTCATGAGGGGAAGCTCGATGACCTGCGGAGGACGAATGAACACACTTTCCACACGCTAAAGGAACGCGACGCACCTCTCGCAGCTCCCTGATCTGGTCACTCAGTCCTCCGATACCAGCAAACGTCGCGCCGTTCGGGTCCTCCATGCTCATGTTGTACACGAGCGGGTCGACCTCCCTCGGCAGTATCCTACGACCTCAAACACATCAGCTCCACTCCCCTGTTCATCCCCCCAGCGGCGCAGCTCACCGCATGATGGTCAAAGTCGTCATGTCGAGCGAAACGCGAGTGCCCGTCTTGAGCTTCTCCTTGGGGACACTCGATCGGCATCCAACGACGTAACGGGGGCCAGAAGACGCCTTCACAATGACTATTGACCCCAGCAAACCGTTAGCTCCTGCCTTGCCCGCCAACGAACCGAGGAAGCCACGTACAGCGCTCCTCGTCCAACTGCTTCAACACCTCCCCGATGATCTGCCCCACCGACTGCAGAGCCTTGATATCGTCCTCTGACTTCTCGTAGTCCTTCTCGAGTCCCTTGAGCGCCAATCGAACTGCACGCGCGCGCACAAGCAAGGTCAGCAATCCATCGCCCTCGACTCCAACTCTGAGCCAAAACGCACTGTTCTTCAATCCTGCGTCGAGATCCTTGTGCTCCTTGAGTTTCTGTGAGAGGTTTCGCGGTCAGCGCGAGCCCTGGGCGCGTTCAGGGAGGGACAGACCTTGCGGTAAGCGGCGATGGCGTCCGCCTTGGGGTCTGGGCGAGCAGCGGGAGCCGCTGAGCTGCTGGCTTCAGGCATGGCTGGAAGGTGGCGGGGTGGGAAGTGGGAGTGGGTTATTGGGTCGAGTTGATGAGGGGGAAGCTTGACGCGCAAGCGCAACTCGAATTCAGTTCAGAGCCGAGTACTTAGCAGGGGCACTTGTTCCTTCGCAGAGAGGGAGGTACTGCTTCTCAACTGTTTGCTGTACACGGTATTAAAATTGCTAACTGAAACCTGCTCAAACGAACCCCCAACCGACTCACTGCCCGTCCGCTTTGACCGCGTCCTGCGACTCGAGGTGCAGCTCCGTCGTCCCAGTCTCAATCTCCTTCGCCTCGGCCTCCTTGACCTCTTCCACCTCCTTGCTTTCGACGACAGCAGGTGGAGGAGGGAAAAACTCGGGGGCGATATCGTTGTCTGTGGCGCACAACGGCGTGAGCTCCAGCGAACGCAGGGTGCGAAGCGACGATCCAGGACGCACAAGAGTTGACGTCGATCTGGCGGAAGACGGTGAACACGACTCGGTCGAGCTGGAGAGAAAGGGTCAGTTAGATCTACGTGGGGAGGAGAAAGCGATAGGAACGCACCGAAGCACCCGCGGGAGACTCGAGGAACGCGCGCGTAACTCCCAGAGCAACTCGAGTAGCATCGTCGAGGGGGTATCCGTAGATTCCAGTAGAGATCCCACTGAATGCCTGCCCAACCAAACCACCTCAGCGTTGAACCCAATCGATCACTCGGCAACGACGCTCACCAGGCTCTTGCAGTTGTTCGCGACAGCCAGCTCCAAAGTCGACTGGTAACAGCTGCGCAGGTCGCGTTCGCATCGCTCCTTCTGCGCGCGCGAGTAGATCGGTCCGACAGTGTGGATGACGCGGGAAGCAGCGAGGCGGTGGCCACCAGTTATCTTGGATTCGCCCGTCTCGGCGCCGTTGAGGAGCTTGCACTCTGTTGCTCGGGGATCAGCGAGGGAAGACGAATATAGTCCCGAGGAACGAACCTTGGTAGAGTCCACGGCCGGCTGCCGAGTGGATCGCGCCGTCGACTGCGATGCAAGCGCGTTCAGCGAGGGCTTATCCTTGCGAGATGCGAAGCAGGGGAGACGCAACGTACCTCCTCCACCTCCAAGCAGAGCTCGGTTGGCAGCGTTGACGATCGCATCGACCTTGAGACTCTGCAAGAACGCGTGTGCATCAGCTCCCTCTCCTCTCCCAGCTCTCGAGCACGCAGTCCCTCACCGTGATATCTCCCCGCCTGCGTTCCAAGCATCAGCTCCAGAATCCTCCTCTCGAAGCAACAGCACTCACCAGATGACAACCTTCTCGTTCAGCTGCTGGTTGTGAGGGAACGCCGTCGTCGTCGCCTCCTCAAACACATCGAGATCCCACAGCTCCTTGATACTCTTCAAGCTCGCCACCGGCACTCCTCGCACCTCCTCCTCCTCTTCCTCCTCCTCCTCGTCGTCGTCAGAAGAGAGGACCACGACCGCCTGCTCTGGCGCGTCGGTCGCCGCGGGTGGTGCAAGAGTCGGGTCGGTGGAGGAAGAGGGGGCAGCGGGGGTCTCTTCTGCAGCAGAAGGAGTGTCGTTGAGCTCGCTGGGGGTGGTGGGGTTGGGTGTAGGGGTCGACGAGGCGGGAGCGTCTGGAGAGGGCGAGGCTGGTGCGTCGGTGCGGGCCTTGGAGGAGGGGCGTCGTTCCAGGGCCGCGTTGGGCGAGTCGGAGTCCTCCTCGAGAGGTCGCTTGAGACCCAGGAAGCGTAGGATTGGAGAAAGCATGGAGCAGCGGTGAGGGGACGGGGTCAACCTGCCCTGCTCGCGAACTTGGCTGCTCGAGAGGAGCAACAACTCTCTCCTTCTCACCACCACGCCCCAGTGTAGCTCTCGCTCTTCCAGGTTCAAGAATGCCACCAGCAAAACGACCTCGCGCCTCGGCTACAGCGTACGTGCCTTCCCTTGCTCCCGTTCGAGCTTCCAGCACCTGACTCCGCTCTCCCCCAGTCCCGCTCCCTCAACCAGTGCATCAGGCGGCAAGCGCGTCAAGTTCGCCCCCGCCGACCTCGCTTCCGGTGCTGGAGGAACCACCGCAGAGGAGGACGACCTGCTCGAGGACGATTTGGGGGCCAAGAAGGACAAGGGAGACGTCGTGACGGAGGGGTACGATTCGGATTCGTCGGCGGGGTCGGACGGCGGGTTTGGAGTTGGTGGAGGACGGAAGGGGAAGACGGGAGCGGAGGCGACGGGTGGGAACGACGAGGATGATGATATGTTTGGTGGGGAGGAGAAGGAGGTCGTCAAGGAGAAGGGCAAGGGGAAGGAGTTCTTGGAGATGGGGGATATCGAGGGACAGGAGTTTGGGAAGGGCGAGGATGGGGAGGAGGTGCGGCGTGGATCAGAGGAGGAGGAGGAGGAGGAGGAGGAGGACTACATCGCCGACGACGACCTTGCGAACGACGACGACGCGCCGAGGAGTCGGAGGAGCAAGAAGTCCATGGGCTACAAGCTCTCGTACGTCCTCTCTTTTCCTCCTTGGTGCTCAAGAAACTGACCTCCTCGTTCCGACAGATCGTTCAACATGGCCGACGAGCTCGCCGAAGGTCGCTTCTCCGCCGACGGATCCTACGTCGCCAACGCCGACGACCCTCTCGCGACGCACGACGTCTGGCTCGACGGCGTCTCGAAATCCTCGATCAAGGCCGCGCGAGAATCCAAGAAGCGCATGGAGGACGAGGCGAAGAAGCGGGAGGAGAACGAGGCCAAGGGGGAGGGACAGCTCGCGCAGGAGAGGGATGACTGCCTCATTGGTTTGCTTGGGATCGTGAGGGAGGGGGAGACGGTCGCGAGGGCGTTGGCGAGGCTCGGCGCCGCGAAGAAGAAGAAGGTCGTCAAGAGGAAGGTGGCGCCGCCGAAACCCCAAGGCGACGCGATGGAGATCGACGACGAGACCGCTCTCGCTGCTCCTCCAGCCGCCGCACCTCCGACGGAGGAAGACCCCGCAGCGAAGAAGATCAACCTCCTCACCCACCTCTCCTCGACCCTCCTCGCCGCGCACGGCGAGCTCGAGATCTACGAGCAAACCTACGACGACATCATCGCGACGCTCAAGAAGGAGGGAGCCGTTCGACGCGACTGGGTCCCCCCTCGCGATCCAGACGAAGCGATCGAGCTGGCCCAGTCCAAATCGGACGAGCAGCAACTGCGGGCGAACCGCTCTCGAGGACTCATCGCGCGTCCGACGGGACCAGTAGCGACGGCGACGAGCGCGGGGACGGCCGACCCGCGCAAGTTTTGGTACAAGTGGGTCGTCACCCCTGCGGGCCAGCAGGTCGGTCAGGAGTACGGACCGTACGGGAGGGCCGAGGTGGAGGGGTGGATCGCCGGGCAGTTCTTTGGCGTCGATGGTGCGGCGATCTCGCTCAACGTCGATGGGACCGAGGGGTGGAAGAGCTGGAAGGAGATTACCGCTTGAGTAGTAGCTGGGGGAACGAGCTTGGGTGTTTGTGGCCAGCAGTGTCGAAAAGGTTGGAGAGAGAATCGCAAGATGCGCGAGCCGAAGTCGGTTCCCCTTTGAGCGCACTCGAAGCAGATCCTTTTGTGAAGAGCAGCTCGCTGAGCAGGTGGAAGTAGAAGTCTCTCGAGTCTCTCCCCTCCTTCCGATGCGAAAGACTGATGTACCATGTCATAACCCCAGGGGTAGAAGGTGTAGTTGTCGAAGCGAAGGTCGAAAGAGTCGAAGGAAGGGAAGGAATGGGGTAGTGGTGGGGTAGTTGTCGAAAGGGTGTGGTGTCCTCTCCGCCAATGCTCCTCCTCCGCTCCCGTCCAGGTTCCTCCTCGCCAAGTCCGCCCTCCTCTCCAAACATTACGACACCCCCATTCCTGCCGATAATAACACGCTACGATCCGGACTTGCCCTCGGGGTTGGCTGCAGGAGAAGAATAGGTCAGCAGGCGTTCGTTATTGGTCGTGGGCGGGGGAGGGGTCCGGGAAAGTCGAGGGCGAGGGAGGGGTGGGATGTCGACTAACGGTTCATGCGGCGCTTTCCACCGATCTGCTCGGTGACCTGGTAGGGGGAGGAAGAGTCAGCTAGAGGTCCTGGGGGAGAGAGAGGGCAGCAAACGTACGTTCACGAAGCGGCGGTTGTAGATGATCCTCTTCTTGGCGCGGCCGCAGACCTTCTTCTTCTTCTCCTGGGGCTCGACCTTGGGGGTTTGCGACTTGACCTTACCGGCACGCGCGAGCGATCCGTGGACTTTTCCCCTGAGGAAGAGGGCGGGTGGGTCAGCTTGCCTGTTCTCCTCCGCGATGGACCCTCCCTGAAATCGGCCAGCACCCTGCCCTCCTCCAACCCGTTCTCTCCTGCGTGTGCCCTCCCTCCGTCCAGTGCTGCCACCCCCACCCCCAACGGCGCTGTCCCTCCAATCGGGGATCCTCCTCCCCTGGGCGTCCAGTCGGTCGCGCCGTCCTCCTTCTTCGTACAGGATCACAGCCAGAGTGTCTCCTCCCTCCTAGTCGACCTGCACAGCAAAGCGGCCTTACATGATGTGTTGGCGTGAGAGAAACGAGGAGCAAGCCAAAGTGGTCGAAAATCTCTCGAGCGGCCCTCCAAGGAAGTCGCTACTTTTTTCAGAGGTTGCTACTCTCGCTACCCTTCTCCTCTTTCCTTGGTCTCTCCTGCTCTCCTTTCCCTCAAACGGCGAGATGAAATTTCTGCTGCTGGAAGACGACGAGCTGGCACTCCTCTACTTTGGGGGAATCCTGCTGCCCAGCGCTTTCCTCCTTGTCTGGTGCGGAGTGAAATACGTTGTCTGGGTGTACACTATGTGCCGTCGTTCAACATACTGCCTCCCACTGAACGCTCTGTTCGACAACGTCTTTCTAACGAGTGCGTCCTCTCGTTCCCGCGTTAGGTACCACGGTGGCTGACCTCTTCGGCCGACTAGTGGCCCCTGCTGCCCTCATCAACATCGCTTGTCAAGGGGCGCAGCGAACCTCCAGTCCGACTTCGAGGTTGTCCTACGTCGGTGCAATGGCGTGTGTTGCCGGCCTGGGACTGTGGAGCGGACGACGCTTTCGACGATTGGGGAGGGCTTGGCTCGCTGCGACCGCCATCTTTGCGTGAGTTGGCGGTGGTCGGCTTCCTGCTACCATGTAGGAAATCACTAACGTCGTGCACTGCAGCCTCGCGGTGGCAGCAGGTCTTTCCCTTCCCGCATCGAGCTCAAAGACGCCTTTGGAGGCAATTTGGCCGATGAGCGGAGTATGGGTTTTGATGTGGGCAGCTGGTCTGTCCCAGTGCTGGAAATGATGCGCTTCGAGGGGCTTTAGATTCTGCTTCGGACTCTGCTCTCGAGATCTGGCACCTTCCTCACTTTCAGCGACCGCGTTGAGCGAGGGTTGGCCATCAAGTGAGGGGCTCTCGCTCCTGGTCCTCTGGCAAAGCTCTGCGACTGCTCCTTCGCTCCTTGCTTCGGTTTTCGAATTCAAATACTGCTCGTCTGGGATTCTGCTTCCCCGGCGGCTCAACTTGGACCTGGAGACTTCGACTGAGGCCCCGAGCCAAGTCTGCGGCTTTCAAGACCAGCTCTCCCTTTGCCTTACTCGCTTTGTCTGGTATACCTTTGGGAGCGCCATCTAACTTTCTTCAGCCTACTGGAAGCGGCGAACACGCCGTCGCGGACGCAACAAGGGGGAGGAATCCTTCGCACGAACCGAGCACTGCGAAGCGCACCTCGCGCCGGGGTTCTCTCCGAACAGTAGGTTTCCTGCTCTGTACTTGGCAGGGATCGTTCCAGTTCAAAACAAACTGCTTTCGAGAGCCCTTCCACAGAGCCCTCAGCTCCCCGACGCTGGTCCCAAGCGCGCTCGTTCTTCAACGCAGAGAAGCTCAGCTTCGCTGAGCTCTTTTCTGCTCCGGTGAAGTCTTAAATCCCTCCATTCTACGGAAGCAAGACGAAGGAAGCGAGGAGCAGGCCTAGCGGGGAGTGAAGACGGTACTCGACAACGCAGGTGCTCGCTCCTCTTCTCGTCCTACCCTTCTCCCCCGCCCACGCAAATCTCTCCCTCGACCCCAAAGCCTCTACCAGACCGTTCTACCAACAAGCTCAAGTACAACCCACTCCAGGAGGGACCCCACAGGTCGACGTCTCAGCTCTGCGGGTCCGGGCGAACCCTCTCGGAGGGGTCGCAGTGGCGCCGGAGGAGACGGATTCCTTTAGTGGTGGCTGGTCCCTGGCGTGGCGCGAGATTGCTGTTGCATTTGAGGGGGTGGAATGCATGATGGGGGAGGTGGGAGATGGCTTGGTTTGGGTGGGGAGGAGGGAAGAGGTGGGTCGCGAGGTGGTACGGGGAGGTAAGGTCTCTTGCCCCTGAGAGAGGCTGGCTTGATCTAGGTGTGGACTGGATGGAGGACTCGAGGGAGCTGACTTGCAGGGACTGGAGGCTTGATTCGCGTGAGCGAGGTCGTGTCGTGACGTCTCCGGGCACACTCCCACCGGCAAGTGCACTCGATTGAGGGAGATAAGCTCTCGATAGGCTCCCTTAGAACTCACGCACGGTAGTCGAGCGTGAGAGGGCCTTGACATCCTCACAGCCAGCAACGGCAGGACGAGCGAAGGGAGGCGAGCGTTGTCTCGTTGCTGGCTTCGTTCAGCCGGAACCAGTAGCGTTACCCTGCGCTTCTGTTTATTGACCCTTGGCTCCAGTGAAGGGTCCCCAGCCGCGTCGAGCCGTGCCTCAGAGCGATCCGCTGGAGGCGAAGTTGCCCCCCTGGGGTGCTCCGTGATGCTCTTTTTCCTCAATCTCGCCTGGACTGCCACGACGGATCTTCACGCAAAAAATTCACTCGATCTACATTCACAGGGGGCTGGTGGGACGGGGGCGGGAGACGCTTCGCAGGCTCGCGACTTTTGATCCTCGCTCGCTCGCTTCACTGCTCTCTCCAAGGGACTGGATCCTCGCTTGAGGGCTCGTTGATCAAAGCCTGTTCTGGGAAGGAGTACAGCCTGGATTCGACGCTGCTCAATCCATCATGGAGGATGAAGTTGGGAACATTCCTCCTCGGGTCGACTGGAGGCTGGAGCGGGTGGGTCGCTCCTGAACGGGACTGCCAGCCCAAGACCTCTCTACCATTCCGGTGCCCGGTTAGCTCAGTCGGTAGAGCACCAGACTCTTAATCTGGTGGTCGAGGGTTCGAGCCCCTCATTGGGCGTGTCTTTTTTAGCGTGCGTACCAAGCGATGGACTGGGGAATTCCGGTCCACCTCCCTTTTTGTCTCCCTCGCTCTCCCCTCCGCGTGGCAAGGACATGCCAGCCCCTCGAGCAGTCTCGAACAGCGCGTAAACATAAACAGGTATATTGCAGTGGGGAGGACAAGATCACTCGGCGACTGCGAGGGAGAGAGGTCAGCCGCGCCCTTCAAGCTCCAAAGGCCAGGAGAGAACGCACCGATAAGGGTAGCCTTTCCGGCGCCGGTACCCATGCAGAGAGTCGCGACACCGACCTGCTTGCCAGTCCGGTGGAGCTCGTAGATCAACGAGGAAAGAAGACGTCCTCCAGTCGCGCCGAGAGGGTGACTGCAATCCCGGGTCAGCACATCCAAGCGAAACGAGGAGAGAAAGAATGCACCCGAGAGCAATGACCCGAGAGCAATGGCTCCACCCTTGGGGTTGACCTTGGTGGCGTCGAGTGCGAGAGTTTGGATAACCATGAGCGATTGCGATGCGAAAGCTGTGACGGAACGAGGGTCAGCGCTTCAGCTCGAGAGAGAGAGGCAAGCAAGCAAACGCACCCTGGTAAGGCTTGAAAAGGTCAACGTGTCCTGTAGCCCTCATTGGGCGTGTCTTTCTGTGAGCGTACGAAGTGGTGCTCCGGAATTCCGGTCCACCTCCCTTTTTATCTCCCTCGCTCTCCCCTCCGCGCGGCAAGGCCAGGCTAGCCCCCCAAGCAGTCTCGAACAGCGCGTAAACATAAACAGGTATATTGCAGTGCGGAGGAGAAGATCACTCGGCGACTGCGAGGGAGAGAGGTCAGCCGCGCCCTTCAAGCTCCAAAGGCCAGGAGAGAACGCACCGATAAGGGTAGCCTTTCCGGCGCCGGTACCCATGCAGAGAGTCGCGACACCGACCTGCTTGCCAGTCCGGTGGAGCTCGTAGATCAACGAGGAAAGAAGACGTCCTCCAGTTGCGCCGAGAGGGTGACTGCAATCCCGGGTCAGCACGATTCCAAGCGAAATGAGGAGAGAAAGAACGCACCCGAGAGCAATGGCTCCACCCTTGGGGTTGACCTTGGTGGCGTCGAGTCCGAGAGTTTGGATAACCATGAGCGATTGCGATGCGAAAGCTGCGACGGCACGAGGGTCAGCTTGTGAGCGAGGGACGAAGGCAAGACAGCAAACGCACCCTCGTTAAGCTCGAAAAGGTCAACGTCGTCCTTGGTAAGGCCGAAACGCTTGAAAAGGGCGGGAACGGCGTACGCAGGTCCGACACCTGCGCCACAAGAAGCGTCAGCAAGGCACTCCCCACAAAGAAGCAAGCAAACGCACCCATGATCTTCGGAGGCACACCGACAACGGCGCTTCCGATCCACCGTGCGATGGGCTTCAATCCCAAAGCCTCGGCAACGTCTCGTCGAGCCAAAGTCATGGCACTCGCTCCATCACTGATCTGACTGCTGTTTCCGGCAGTTCCAGTTCCGTCGGGCCTGAACGCAGGCTTGAGCTTCGCGAGGCTCTCGAGGGTGGTTTGAGGGCGAATTCCCTCGTCCTTGGAGATGATCTTCTCGACGACGACCTCGGGAGTGGCGCCGTCTGCGGGAGTGACGGAGCGGACCTTCATGGGGACGATCTCGGCCTCAAAGTAGCCTGCGTCTTGAGCGGCCTTGGCCTTTGCGTGCGAAGCGCAAGCAAAGCTGCAAAAAAGCACCGCGTCAGGACACGCTCAGGGAGCGAAGGAACGACCAGGCGAAAACTCACGCGTCCTGCTGCTCCCTTGAGAATCCAAACTCGTCGGCGACAGCCTCGCTCGTGAGTCCCATGGGCATCAGGCAGTCGCGAGCTTCCTCGACCGCGCTGTTCTTCATAAAGGGGGAGACGTCGACGGGGATGGCACGCGTCTGCAGAGGGAGAACCCGTCAGTTCCTCTTCGTCGCAGCGTTCATGAACGAGAGGAACGCACTCCGTAGTTGCGAGTCATGTGCTCGACTCCGGCAGCGACTCCAATGTCGATCATGCCAGATTGGATGGACTGAGCGATATCAGTGACCGACTGCAGCGAGGAGGCGCACTGCCGGTTGACGGCCTTGAAGCCAGTCACGATGGGGAAGCTGTCATCCGGAGAACTTGATCAGCTATGTCCGCTAACGAGATCCGCCGAGGACTCACCCAGCGTCGAGAGCCGCAAGACGTCCGCTCTTGGCACCACCCAGCTCCATGAGAACGGTTCCAGTGTGGATATCCTGCACCGCTCCACCGTTGACATCGAGTCCCTGAGCCTCGAGGCGCTCCTTGGTCGCCCGGAGGACGTGAGAGAGCATCTCCTCCTGCGAACGCGTTCGAGGTCAGCTGGCGCCAGATCCGACGTTCCCAGACGTGCGTACAGGGTACATATCCTTGAATCCACCCTTGAAGCGACCGATGGGAGTCCTCAAGCTGGTGATGAACTGGAAAAATGTGGGGAGGGAGAGGTGAGCGGCTGTTGCGTTCCTTGGGAGCTCGAGGGAACGTACGACAATGTCGTCGGGGCGCTTGGTAAGGATGCTCTTGAGGCCGTGGCGGATAGAGGTGGACGACATGATGAACGGGGGGAGGGCGGAGGTTGTAGGGGGACAAGGAGAGCTGGGGACAACTTGGCTCACCCAAAGCGAAATCGCCGCGGCCGGGTCAGGAGAAACGATCTCGCGTCTCGCTGTTCTTCTCCTCTGCACTGTTTTCTCGTCAGCAGCGATTGAGGTTGGTTGACTCTGTTCATTACTATGAGCAGGGGAGAGTAGCATTGCAAAAGGTGCTGCTCGGAATGAACGTGGGGGGGGGGGGTATTTGGAGCAAACGAGCGAGGTATCAGGAGGTGCAAGGGAGGGGAATGAACGGCAAGGGGGAGTAAGAGGACGGGGAGTAAGAGGACGGTACCAAGAGAGGAGCATCAACAATGTACGGAACCCGTCTCCTACGGCAGCCAGATCTTGACGCTCTGGTCGACGCTCCCCGTCGCGAGCACGTTGATCGGTTGTACGGCCACCGCTGCTGCGCCGTTCGCCACTCCGTTCGTCGCTGCACCAGGCGCAGGTGCTCGACCCCACGCCATGCTCGTGACGAAATGCGAGTGGGCTTCGAGCGTTTTGATGCAGCGACCGGTGGCGAGGTCCCATGTTCGGATCGTCTTGTCGTCCGAGGCGGAAAGGAGGAATTTGCCAGAGGGGTGGAAGACGAGAGCGCGAACCCAGTTGTCGTCTGTGGAAGGGAAGCTCGTCAGCGGCGTTTCTTCAGCGAAGCGAAGTGGCGAGGAACGCACGGCCAATCTGCGAGAGCGAGGTTAGTCGAGCTCGCCGCACAAGTTCCGCAGAGTGCTCACCAAAGTCTTCAAGCACTGTCCACTTGATGCGTCCCAGATCTTGATCTCCTTGTCCCTCGATCCAGTTGCGACGTAGGATCCGACGACCTTCGCCTTCTCATCTCTTGCCGGGGGTGCCTGCGAGCCAGCAGCAATCAATGCTGCGACCTTGCTTTCGGAAGAGCAAAAACTCACGGTGATACCAGCGAGTTCTCGAATCGAAGCATAGGCTGCGACAGGAGCAAAGATGGCGACCTCGACGACGTGCGAATGCCCTCGCAGTTCCGTCTTGGTCTCGCCGCTTTGCGTGTCCCATATCCGTGAAGTCTGCGCAGAATGCCCAGGTGAGAAACGAGACCCAGCAAGGAGAAGCAGAGCGAGAACGCACATGATCCACTGAGCAGCTGACGAGTTGCCGCCCATCCGAGCTGGGAATGACGCTTCGCACCCAATCCGCATGCCCCGAGAACGTCTTGATGCAGTAACTGGCGCAAAGAATCAGCTCAGCCATCGCAGGTGTCCACCCCGAGCTGTAACGCACCCGCTCGAGACCTCCCAAACCCGAATTGTTCGATCCCGACTCGCGCTCACGATAAAGTCGTCGCTCGGGAGATATCGAGCAGACGAGATGGAGTGATCATGGCCGTAGAGCGTCTTGACGTTCTTCCAGTCGTTGTTGGTGTCCCAGATCTTGAGCGTGAGGTCTGATGAGCATGAAACTGCGCAACAAGCTCCATCAGCTCCGCTCCCCGCTGGATCCTCCACAACGCCCGCTCGTTCTTCTCGCGGGATCCCCACTCACCCAAATAGTTCCCCTTGCTGTCAAAGTCCACGTCCTGAACCGCCTTCGTGTGCCCCTTGACCGTCCGCTCAAACTCTCCCGTCTCCCAATCCCACACCTTGAGGCTTGCGTCCTCGCTCGCGCTGACGACCAAGCTGAAGAGAGGATGAAAGGTGACGCGCGTGATGGGAGATCGGTGGCCGGAGAGGGCGTAGCGAGCTGGTGCTCTGGGGAGCCAGTCGAGGGAGGATGCAGAGGGTCGTTTCGTGGGGGCCGAAGAGAGCTCTTCTTGCAGCTGCGAGTTCCGAGTCTCGAGGTCCATAATCTGCGAGCGCGTTCAACCCCAAGTCAGCTCCACCTCTCTTCCCCAGGCTCCCGCAGCTCCCTCCACACGCACCTTCTTCTGCAGTCGCACCACGCTCGTCCACTTCTTCTCCAGGAGTCCACTCGTCTTGGCCTTCGGATCAGGCTGGTAATCTTCCTGCCCTGCCTCCGCCTTGAACACGTTAAGCGTCTCGTGGAAGCCGTTCGAGTCGAGGTAGGAGAGGATCGACTTGTTGCTATGCCCCCCGCCGCGCGTTAGCTTCTTCTCTACCCGCGATACTGAAGCCCAAGGGGACGTACAGCTCCTCCTTTTGCCGCTCTGTTAGACCGCTAGACATGCGCGCAGGGTTCGAGCACCACCTGGAGGGAGAGGGGAAGATAGGAGTGCGGAGAGGGTCGAGAGGGAGCGCGGAGGCGTGCGAGAGGCTGTAGTCGGGTTGGCGGAGGCGGTTTGGCTGTCCTCGCTGTTGTGCCTTGAGAGCGATGGGCTTGTTGAGACGCGAACGAGCTCCGAGTGCAGAAGGTCGAAGCGCTGTGGTCGAAGAGAGAGGGGCGAGCGGAGGGGCTGAGTGTGGGAGGTACGCTACAGCTAAGGTTACGCTGGTCTTGGGAGGAGTTGAAGTTGCTGAGCTAGGGAGGAGGTCGGAGTCGAGGTGGAAGGGAGAGTTAATCTCCTTCCGCGAGGAAAGCCTCTTGCGCTTCTACCACACCTCTTCTCCCTGGTACTGCTCGCTTCCTGCTTGTTCAAGAAGACACACACCTGCGGTGGAACAGATCCTGGGTCCTGCGAGGCTTCGCTCACCGCTGCCCTGTTCAGTCAACATCGGAGGAGGACCTTGTGTTTTCCTCGTTGTGCGGAGAGCTGAGCTGTCTGCGAGTTCCCCACCAAGATCAGCTCCTTTGAGGCTCTCCAACAAAGCGTTCTTCTTGCCCTACGAACTGGCCTGAGGCCCCTAGGTTGGAGGTTCGGCTGCTCGCTTGCTCGCTCGCCTCTGCTCTCCAAGGTCGGCCAAGCAGCTGCTCGAACGACTCGGTTCGATTCTTCCCATAATACGCACATCAGAGCGCATTCGATTCGATCTGCTGTTCTCTCTGCGCCGTCGAGCCCCGCACGCCCGAGACCGTCTCAGACTCAGAGGAACAGTGAAGCCCAGTTCGTCTCCAGCTCTTGATCTTTGCGTGTCTTCTCACTGGAATGAAGCTCTTCAACTTAACTATGACGCGATTGACCAGCGGGATTGCAAGGCGCGGCGGAACCAAGCACGCTCTCATGCTCAACCAACCCTGGCTGCTTTCTGCTCGCATACTCGCTTCCTCTTATTAGACATCTTCCGCATCTCATCATCGAAGAATAGCTGCGCAAGGGCTGCTGGGAAGCCAAGTACGCAGATACCTCAAACAGCTGCTCCCGCAGGTGATGGTTCGGCAGCGAGGAGGTTTCCCAGCTCGGGATTTTCTGAGCTGCGACCGACAGCCAGCCTGGCTGGCGCGCTCTTCAAAGTGGAATCATAGAGTTTTTGGGGAAGGAGAGAAGGGAGAGAGCGGACAGATTGAAGGCTGCGAGAACAAGACGCACGTCGGGATGTGGCGATTGCGAGATAGCGTCGCTGCAAGATCCTTGCCCCAGGAGGTTCGGGGACGAGCTGCTGAGGATTCCAACACACAATCTGAGCTCTTGCTCGCGTAGGAAAACGAAAGGAAAGACGAGAACGAGGACGACGCTCGAGCCCCTCTCCTCCAAGTGGAAAGTGCTGCTCTTGCCCTCTTCCGCTCCTGCCCTCGCCCCTTCCGTCCGCCACCACTCGCTACAGCAGCCCAGGGAGCTCACCACCTACCCACTCTCGCTCAACCCTCTCCCTCCCCTTCCAGCAAACCCCCTCCTTCCGTCTCATCGCGTCCCCCAAGTCGATGGTAGCCCCGTCAGGCCGCACCACTCCTGCAGGAGGAAGTCGGCGGGACTCCTTCCAAGCTCCTCCTGCAGCCAATACTACCTCAGTCAAAGTCGGTGCGTCTCCCTCCCCTCCCTCCGTCCAAGTCGTTGCGAGCACTGACCCTCTTCCCACTCCAGTCCTCCGCATTCGACCCACCGCTGGCTCAGACGCGTCCAACGTACCCCAACGCTTCCAAAGGACCTGCATCCATGCCGTCAACCCCACCACTCTCCAAGTCGATCAAACCGTCGCCGCGCACGCTGGAGCTACCGCCGCTTCGGCCGCCGTCTTCGCAAAGGCCACTGGCAAGACGACCTTCACGTTCGACCGCGTAATCGGACCCGAGGAGGGACAGCCGGCGGTCTACGAGTGCGCCGAGTCGCTCGTCGAGGCGTTCATGGAGGGCCACAACGTTACAATCCTCGCGTACGGCCAAACTTCGAGCGGCAAGTCTTACACGATGGGGACGGACAGGACGTCAGAGGCGGACGACAATATGGGGGAGGAACGGGTGGGAATCACGCCTCGAGCCGTCGCATCCATCTTTGAGAAGATGAAGGAGGTGACGCGCGAGACGAAGGGAGGGACGACCTTTGGTGAGTAGCTCAGGGGCTCGTCTGAGCACGAGGAGAGCTGACTGCTCGTGTCGCAGCCGCCAAGCTCAGCTACGTCGAGATCTACAACGAGGACCTTATCGACCTTCTCGCTGGAGACCTGGACGTGCGACCGACGGTTCAGATTCGCGAGGACAAGTCCGGAAGCATCATTTGGAGCGGTCTCAGGGAGGTCAAGGTCACGAGTGCGGCAGACGTTATGAAGTGCGTACCTTGCCAGCGAAAGCGCGTTGCGGAGCTGACCACGCCCTCGCAGCAATCTCACTCAAGGATCCTCTCTCCGCCAAACGAACGCGACCGACATGAACGCTCAATCCTCTCGCTCCCACGCCATCTTCTCCCTCACCCTCACTCAACGAAAGTACACCGGTACCGGCCCTCTTCCCGCTCCCCAAGCATCTCGCATCCACCGCGCCTCCATCCTTCCTCGCGTCTCGAGTCCGACCCCGGGGAGCCGCTCTGCCACGCCTACGAACGAGCGTCCTGGGAGCAGGATCAGCATGCGTCCATCAAGCGCGATGGGTGCCAAGGGAGCGAGTTCTGCGGCGGACGAGGGGAAGGAGGGAGGAGCGGACACATGGTCGACGATCACGTCCAAGTTCCATTTTGTGGATCTCGCTGGAAGCGAGCGAGTGAGTGGCTTCCCAGGGTCTCGAGACGGAAGATAATTGACTGCCGCGGGCTTCTTCCTCAGCTCAAGCGTACCTCTGCACAAGGCGAGCGCGTCAAGGAGGGAATCTCCATCGTTCGTCTCTCGCTTGCCGCGACTTTGAAGCCTCGCTCATCGCCCTCTCTAGAACTCTGGACTCCACGCCCTCGGGAACGTCATCTCCGCTCTCGGCGACCCCGCTCGCGCTCGCCAAACCACCCACATCCCCTACCGCGACTCCAAGCTCACTCGCCTCCTCCAAGACTCGCTCGGCGGCAACGCTCAGACGATGATGGTCGCCTGCGTCTCTCCCTCCGAGTTCAACCTCAACGAAACCCTTTCGACCGTCAAGTACGCCAACCGCGCTCGCAACATCAAGAACCGCGCCGAGATCAACGAGGTCGAGGTCGGCTGGGACGACGTCGACTACCTCCAGCGAACGATCCTCCGCCTTCGCGGCGAACTCGGCGCGCTCAAGGGAGGAGAAGGAGTGGCGTCGATGGGCACGATTAGCGAGGAGGGGAGGACCGCCGCTGGATCGTCGCGCGAGCTGCAGGACAAGTACTCGGACTTGACGCAGCGGTACGCTCAGCTCACTGCCGACCTCGCCAAGGCGCAGTTGGGAGCTTCCGCTTCGTCGTCGACGTCCCTCTCGCGCGAGGACTTTGCGAAAGCCGTCGAGCCGATCGTCGAGGAGTACGAGAAGTCGCTCTCCGCCCTCGAGAGCCAGCTCTCGTTGACCAAGGCCGCTCTCGGGCATTCGGAGGAGGAGATGAGGGAGCTCGAGGCGAGAATCGAGGAGGAGGCGCGGGAGAACGAGGCGAGCGGGATCCTCGTCGCCGAACTCAAGTCGAGGGTGGCGAAGCTGGCGGAGCGCGAAGCGACGACGGAGGCGTACGTGCGGGATCTCGAGTCCAAGCTCAAGGACTACGGCGACCAGGACGAGAGTCACGGATCGGCGGTGTCGGACCTTCGGAAGGAGATCGCGAGGAGCAGGGAGCAGGCCGCGACGACGGAGCAGTACATCAAGGACGTCGAAGGCCGCCTCGCCAAGTCAGACGACTTTACCGCCACTCTTCGCCGCCAGACCGAAGTCCTCGAGCGCGACGTCGAACGCCGCGAGGAGGCCTACCGCGACCTCGAAGGTCGACTCTCCCTCCTCGATACGAGCGGCGAGCACAAGCTTCTGGTCGCCGAGATCGACGAGCGCGACAAGCGCCTACTGGATCTCGAACGCAGTCTCAACGAGCTCAAGATCAAGACCGCCACCGCCGAGCAGGAAGCTCAGCGGCTCGAAAAGATCGCGCACCTCGAAAAGGAGGCGAAGGAGGAGCTGCAAAGTCGGGTTCGGACGCTCGAACGCGCTTCGATGACCCTGGCTTCGGCTGGCCTTTCCACCAAGGCTCGCTCCGCTGGCTTCCCGCCGTCCTCGGATCCCTCCGCACGAGACGAACTCGATTCCCCGTCCCTCCCCTCTCCCGCCCAGGCCTCCGCCGGCCCCGACGTCGTCGGGTCCCTCGAGCTTCGCATCGAGCAGCTGCAGACCACCTACGACCAGACCGTCGCCGAGCTCGACAGCGCCAACGCCAAGTACCAGGAGTCGCTCAAGGAGATCGAGGACCTCAACTCGCAGGTCGAGGAGGCCAAGCTCGTCCACTCGGAAGACGGTGACCTCGTCCCTTCCCCCTCCTCCCCCAACTTTGCGCAAGCCTCGTTCCTCGCCATCGCTTCGGACGACAGCGAATCCGAACGTCCTCTCACCACTACCCCCACCGTCTCCTCCCTCACCACTCTCACGTCGGCGAGTCGGTCCCCTCGATCAAGGCGCAGCATGGTCCGTCGCCTCCTTCTTCTCCGCTTTCTTCGCCCGCTGACGCTTCTTCGTCTTCAGCCCCTCGCGCCCCAGCATCGCCTGTCTTTTTTAGGGCGCGGACAGGGAGCACCGCAGTCGCATCTTCGATCTGCCTCGCTTTCGCAGGAGCTGTCTGTGGCGCAGGGCTTACAATCCTCCTCACCGCCGAGTCCCCAAGCGGTCCCGCCTTCCAACCATCGCGAGTCTCGGGACTGGTCTTCTGGCGCAACGGACAGGACCTATGAGCAGATGAAGGGCGAGGTTATGAAGCTCCAGCAGGCGCTCAACGAGCGCGAGGAGGAGATCGCCGCACTCGAGACCAACCTCTTCCAACTTCGAGGACCCCCTCCTTCCCACTCGGGCGACACTTCCGACTCCTCCATCAGTCCTCCTCGCATCGTCACGAACGGCATGATCACCCCTCCTCGCAAGCGCTCTCAGGACGACCTCAACCTCTCCCCCAAGACGATCGCCGCCTTCAGTGCCCTCAAGGCCGAGCTTTCGTCGGCGACGGTGGCGGCGGCCGGTTCGCCGCTTCCTTTCGACGAGGAGAACTCGGCTCGACTCGACGACCTCATGCGCTCGATGGCGAAGAAGGAGTCGGGGCACCGAGAGGCCATCGACCTCCTCGAGGATCAGCTTTCGACGCTCCGTCGCCAGCACGACGACCTTAGGGTCCTTTCGCGGGACCAGGTCGTCAACATGTCGTCCGAGATCGACCTCCTTCGAACGCAGCTCGAAGGGCGACCCGAGGCATCGCACTACGACGCTCGGCTCCAGGCGATGCAGGAGAATCTCGAGAGCAAGCGAGCCGAGGTCGACCTCGTTCGACAGCAGGCGGCTACCGATCTTTCCGCTACGACGGCCAAGCTTGCCGAGGGTGCGTTTGGCTCGCTCAAATCGCCAAAACCCTCGCTAACGATCCTCTTTGCAGAACACCGACGCGCTCTCGACGCCATCAAGGCTGAGCACGCTTCGCTCTTCCTGCAGCTGAAGGAACAGCACGCCGACACTCTCCGCCGAGCACTGGACGAGCGTGACGAGGTTCTAAAGCAGAAGGAAGTGGAGTACGCGGCGGCTCTTCGGTCGCAGGCGGCCGAGCATGCCGACGTCCTCAAGCTCCAGTCGACCGACCACGTCGCCGCTCTCCAAGCCAAAGTGGACGAACTCGTGGCTGCGCAGAAGCGGAGGACGGACGAGCAGGACGAGGCGTCTCGACGATTCGAGATCGAGCGTTCCGCCCTCGTCGACTCTGGGGAGGAGAACTTTGCCACCTCCCTCGAGAAGCTCAACGTCGAGCACGCTGCGGTCCTCCAGAGGCGACAAGTCGAGTTCGAGACGTCGTCGGAGAAGCTCAAGAAGGATCACGCAGACGCTCTCGCCACCCGCGACACAACCCACTCCTTCGCCCTCGGCCAACTCCGCGAAAAGCACGACCTCGCCTCGGCAGAGATGATCGCCAGTCACTCGAGCGCCGTCTCTCGCCTCCACGACGACCACGAAGGCCTCACCGACCAACTCGCCCAGCAACACTCCGGCGCCATATCGGCTTTGCGCGCCGAGCACGCCTCAGCTTTGTCGGCCGCAGCGGAAGAGTTCGAAGCTCGCTCGAAGGCGGTTGCGGACGCCCACTCTGCCGAGCTCGCGGCCGCTGGCGAACGATTCGCTGGCGAGGCCGACTCCAAGGTCGCCGCGCTTTCGAGCGAACACTCGACCGCCCTCCTCGATCTGTCCTCGACGCACGACCGGGCTCTGCAGAGTCTCGCAGAGTCTCACGCCTCGCGGCTGTTCGACCTGGCGACTGAGCGCGAGGAGGCCGTCAAGGGACTCGAGGGTTCGCACGAGGGAGCATTGGCGGCTCTGGCGGCACAGCATGCTATCGTGCTCGCTGCTATGACCGAGGTTTGTCCTTTCCTATTCTGCAGCGATCCTCAATGAAGACATTCCCCGCAGCGTCATGGTTCCGACTCGGACGCCTCCGGCAAGGCTTTGGAGGACGAGCACGCGAACGCCTTTGCATCTCTCCTCGAGCAGCACGCCGGAGCCGTCACCTCCCTCGCCAGCGAGCACGCTTCGAACCTCGAGGCGCTCAAGGCCGACCACGCACAAGCTCTCCCGGACCAGCAAGCCTCGCACGCTTCGATCGTCGACGCCCTCACGACTCAGCACGGTCAACAGCTCCAATCGGTCGAGGCGGAACGCGACGCGGCTCGCAGTTCTCACGAAGAGCTGCTATCCACCCATTTGGCCCTGGTCGCCGAGCACGACGGCTTGGTCGACGCTCTGACTTCGACGACAGCCGAGCACGACGACGTCCTCCAACATCTCGCCGAACTGAGCGCCCAGCACGACGACCTCGGGATCCAGGCCACGACCCTCCAGACGTCGCTTACGGAGGCAGTCGCTCGCTGCGAGGCCGCCGAGAACGATCCTCAACACGAGGCGACGGCGGCGGAGCTCCAGGAGGCGCTCGACGCCCTCAGTACGCTCGAAAAGGCGCTGTTCGAGTCGCAGGAGGAGCGGGAACGGCTTCTCGACCAGGTGCACGAGCTTCGCGAGGTCGACGGCAGCGAAAAGTCCAAGTACGACTCGATCTTCAAGGAGCTCGAGCACTACCGCGGATCGGTCCTCAAGCTCGACGCGGAACTCGCTCGCACGCAGACGGAACGCGACAGCCTCTCGACGCAGCTCGCCCGCTTGTCGGTCGGCCAGCACTCCCTCCCCAACGGCTCTCCAGATCTGAACGGCTCCATCTACGACTCGGCGACTTCGAGATCGATGTCTCCCGACCGCGCCATGTCACCCAACGGCGAAGGAGGCCAGACTCCCAACCGCCACGACTCTCGCCTCGGCTTCAAGCCCCCGCCTCCAACTCCCCCTCCCTCGATGCCTCCTCCTCCTCTCCCGACGTCGCTCCCCGGTCCTCCTGGAGGAACCCCCTCGGCACGCGGAGTCGTGCGCACTTCGAGCTCATCGAGCATGTCGACAAGCATAGCGAACTCGCGGAATTCGAGCTCGATGGACACGATTGGAACGAGCGTGCGATCACCTGGGAGCAACTCGACGGACTCGGCTCTCATCGACGCCAGGGTCGCCAAGAAGTTTGAGGAGCAGGAGGCGCAGGTGAGCTCCATCTTGCTCGGCGACGCGAGGGCTTTGCTGACTTTGTCGTTCTTTTCCAGATCGCTCGCCTCACGAAGCAGCTCACGCACTGCGAGTCGGATCTCCAGGCCAACATCGACCTCGTCAACACTCTCGAATCGGCGTTGAACGACTCGGAACGCAACCTTCGCAAGGCGCGCACGCAAATGAACGACCTCGCCAAGGAGCGCGACGCGTTCCTCGGTCAGAACGACGCTCTCCGCATGCAGATTCAGGAGGCTCATTCAGAGGTCGAGACTGTTCGTCATTCCGTGTACGTCTTTCTCCTCTCCCTCGTCGTCGAGTATCAGCTAACGTCGAGGCTCTTCGCAGGATCCAAGTCGAAACGCGATTGCAGGAGGAGCGACAAGGCAAGGAGAGAGCCAAGGCCGAGCTCGAGAGGAGGTTGGAGGACGTCAATCGTCGCAAGAGCAAGTGTGAGTCCCTCCTTCACTCTTTCGTCGGCAGTTCTGACGCTGCTCTCCAGTCGCTTGTTTCTAGGTCCTCCCCTTCTTTGTTCAGCATCTCCCATCCCCTCTTTATCCATACCCACTCGCGCACGTTTCTGCTACCCTTACGTATACCCCTCCCTCGTTGAACTGTATTGCGGTTGGCTTTCCTTTGCGGGCGAGGGAGAGCGAGGGAGGACACGACGCTGAGTGAAACCCTCGTCCGCGCAAGGACTGCGAACAGCAGTGCTCCTCGAAGTCACTCAGTTTGCTCTTCTCTTGACTTTCAACCAAGCAACTCCAAATTCTGTGCCGACTCGTTCACGCCGCTTAGGCGGCTGTGATCCTACACTGGCATAGCCAGACAAGTCTGCCAGAGTAACGAAGTCCGTGTCCGAGTTGGTGGTCCTCCTAGCTCTCGGGTGAAGAGGTCGTCGACTCGACACAGGCTTTATCAACGTCCACGACAAAACCGTCGCCTCGGCGCCCTTTTGAGCCGTAGGAAGCGAGACTGGTTGCAGTGCAGAGGGGACGACCTGATCGTGGGCACATTTTTTCTCGTGTGAGTAGGGCGGGCATCTTTGAGGGGAGGGCAGGGGAGGGAGTGCAATACACTGTGAGTCTACCCTGTCTATCGTTCGTGGGGAGCATCTGGAAGAGAGGGCGCCCGAGGATGAGATATCTAGTAATCCAGGGAAGCAACCCGAGGGAGCGACGCCTTAGGGAACGCTCCCTTCTCCTGGGGAGTCTGGCTGCCTCCAGGCTCAGTCAAATGGACTGGAGGCGACAGGGCAGGTTGCTGCAGAGGTATTTAAGGCGGAACTGAGGGCACTCGACGATTGGGATCGCGTGAAGAACAGGACGCTGACTACCTCCTCCCCTCTGCGCAGATCTCTCCACGGCTCCTCCCTTGTTCCTAGTGCAATTCTACCTGCTGTCCATCACCTTTGCGCTCGCCACGGCCGCAAATCGGCTCGAGAGTGCACTCGAACGTCGAGAGAAAAACTTGTTGGCTCGAGCAGATGAGAACACCTCTCGCTGCTCGCCATCCTTTCCAACGAATAAGGGAACTCATTACGACAGTTTTCTAAGCAAAGGGAGGTGGATACTCAACCTCGCGATGTCACTCTCCCAGCATCCGCTCCGTCCCGTCCGCTCCAGTGTTGGCCCGACTCCTCGTCGTCCCCGCCGCTCTCGTAGGCGAGATGGGCGCCGTCTCGGGCGATTCGGGGATCGTGCTCTTGCGGTTACCAAAGATGGAGGACCGGATCGAGGACGAGCGTTCGCGCCCGGGCGTGCGGAGGAAGGGGTTGAGCTCGACCTTGCCGACGCGGATCGAGCCTTTGCGAGGACGAGTGCGGATCGAGGGGTCGCTCGTATCTGCGAAAGAAGTCAGCCCAAACGTTCTCCTGCGCGCGAGAGAGAGAAGGGAACGCACGAGAGGTGTAGCGACGAATCGGCGCTGGAAGCATCCCGTCGGCCTGGTCGAACCCGTACCCTCGTCCCGATCCTTCGCGCACCGAGCCCGTCAACATGTCGTGCGTGACGCTCTGCGACGTCGAGACCCGACCCAGCTGGTACGTGTCCTGGCGCGAGGGGACTGGTCGACCGGCGGTGGTGTCAAAGATCGGAGCCTCCTCGTGGGCAAACTCGGAGCCGCCCTCCTTCTCGAAACGAGCGGGGGCCTGAGGCATGAAGGGGTCGTGGATCCAATCGCTGCGAGGAGGAACCACGTCAGTCGCCGCAAGGAGGGAGGAGAACGGGGGGCGACGCACTGGTTCGGGTCGCGCTTCGCAACGTAGGCGAGGATGTCGATGTCGCTCGGGTAGTAGTTCTCGCTGTAGAACCGGTAGAGGTAGCGAGGGAGGAGGGAGAGGAGGATCGTGAAGAGCATGCCGAGCCAAAAGTAGACCGAGGGCCAGAGGAACGAGTTGTTCCCGAGGACGTACGTCCAGATGAAGCCAGGCGTGAAGGCGGAGTAGACGGCGGTGTAGAGGGTGATGAGGACGGGACCGATGAGGACACCGGCGAGCACCCACCAGTTCCACGAATGGGTGTTGAGCCCATTGTAGAAGTTGGCAGCAAAGACGGCAGCGAGAGCCATGACGGTCTGAGGGCGAGAAATCGATCAGGACCAGCTCGACGCCAAGGGTTCTGCGCGCCAACTCACCGAGAACTCGTACATCTGAATGTCGTAGCCGTCGCTGCGAGCCGTGGTCGTGTCGTAGGCGTAAAGGAGGAAGAAGTAGATGACGGCGGACTGGGAGAACGATAATTGGTGAGAACGATGCGAACGCCTGGGTCAAGAAGGGAAGGCGCACCTGGTAGATGCCATCAAGCATGTAGACCGAGAAGCGCCAAAGGCCAAAGAGGTGTCCTCCGCTCCCGTACTTGTACAGCTCCGGAACCTTAACGAGAACGTCGTCCTTGATGTTGCGGTCAAAGACTCCGATCGCGATGACGGGAACTGGAGAAAGGAGAAGGCGTCAGCAAGCAAGCTTGAGGGTCCTTGGAAGGAGGCTACTCACCGAGGGTCCAGAAGACGTTCCAGAAGAGCAGGTAGGTGTACTCGTAGACGGTCGTCGCCGAGTAGCCGCAGTAGAACTGGAACCAAAAGAGGATCCCGATTCCGATGATCTCCTTGTAGAAGAAGTTGACGATCATGTTGGCGTTACGCATGTACGACCAGTGGCCGTGGACGAGGAGGAGACGGTTGAGGTAGCGGAACTGGCCGATGGCGTAGTCGGACGAGTTGACGGCCTGGAGTCCCTCTTCTCCTGCGACTCCGACTCCGATGTCGGCGGCTTGGATCATCGAGACGTCGTTCGCGCCGTCGCCGATAGCGAGGCACATGGCGCCGAGTCCGTCCTTGACGAGGTGGACGATGAGCGCCTTCTGGAGGGGCGACGTCCTGCAGCAGATGACGGCCTTGCACCTCGTCGCGAGCTCGAGGAGCAAGTCCTTCGTGAACTCCTCCGCGAACGCATGACGAAGCGACGCGCCGTCGATGACGAGTCCGTAGCCGCCGGGGCGCGTGCCGTTGTCCTCGCCGACGATGTCGCTGACGCCGGAAGCGCCAGTGTTTGAGCGATGCAGACCGCGACGAATGCTGCCTGAGCGACGACTCTGAGAGCGCTCCATCGTGGGCGGCTGGTTGTCGAGCGTGTCGACGAGGCCGGCGGCGTCGAAAAACTTCTCGAGGGCGTTCTTGATCTGGTTGTAGGTCGAGTTGGGCTTGCCGTACTCGCCGCCTTTGATGATGATGACGTTCATGTCGCGCGAGAGGAGGTTGCACGTCTTGGCGATGGCGATGGCGGTCTCGAGCTTGTCGCCCGTGGCGACCCAGATCTGGGAAGAGGCAAAAGGGTCAGCTGGGAATCCGAGGTTTCCAGTTGAGCGACGAACCTTGAGTCCGGCGCGCTTGAGATCAGCGATGGCTTCGGGGACGCCGTCTTGGAGGCGATCCTCGATGGCGGTCGCTCCGAGAAGGGCGAGGTTGATCTCGAGCTTCTCGGCCACTCGTTCCATCTCGTCGTCGCGGTGCTCGATGAGCGTCGTCGCCTGTTGGTACTCGCGCTCCCAAATCTCGTACTCGGCTTCGTCCAAGGGCTTGTAGGCGAGGCAAAGAGTGCGAAGGCCTTCAGAACAACCGTTAGCTCGGTCGACGACAAGGGAGAGCCAGAATCAGCTCACCTTCGTTGGCAAACTCCTCGAGGTGCGAATCGGTCGTCTTCTTGAGCTCCTCGTTTCCTGGCGCCAGACGCTCGAAGATTACGTTGTCGGCTCCCTTGGTGAGGAGGACGAGAGAGCCGGCTTCGACGTCGGCGCCGAGGCGCCTCAAGACGACGCTCATGCGCTTCCTCGCGCTCGAGAACTCGATGACGTTGAGGAGCTCGAACTCGACGATCTCGGGGTCGTGGGGAGTCGAAAGGCGGAGGATGTTCTTGTCGCGTCCGAGGAAGACGAATCCGACGTCGGCGGCGGCCTGGACGAGGGCAGCCTCGTCGGGGGACTGAGCCTTGTAGGTGATGAGGCCGTCTTCTTCGGCGGCGAGGACGGTGTGGCAGAGGGCGAGGTTGGAGAAGAAGGCATAGAGGTTGGTCGCTTGGGGAGTTTCGCGCTGGGCGAGGTCACGCTCGATCTCGGCGTCGTGGAAGGGGAGGAGGACTCCGGCGGCGAGCTTGGTCTTGGGGGCGCTGGCGATTCCGGCTCCCTTCTCCGCTTCGCCAAAGGCTTCGGAGCTGGCCGACGGGATTCGAGTGGCGTCCTCGTCCGACGAGGAGGCGCTCTTGACGTCCGTCGCAGGCACGACGGTGTTGTCCGGGGTAGCGGTGTCGCCGAGGTAGACCTTGCCGGCGACCGAGCACTGCTGGAAGACCATCGCGTTCTGCGTGAGGGTTCCGGTCTTGTCGCTAAAGACGTATTCGATCTGCCCGAGGTCGTCGGAGAGGTTCCAGCTCCTGGCGGCCGTCCTGCGCTTCGTCGTTCCCGAGCGGTACATGATGTCGTCGTCCGCCCAGATGAAGTAGGCTTGAAGGAGTCGCACGAACTCGATCGAGATGTAGAGGGAGATGGGGACGATGTTCTGGAAGGCGATGAGGGCGTTGGCGAACGTGACGATGCCGTTGACGCTCGGGTTGTCGCCAGGTCGGTTCGCGTCGAAGAGCCAGTACGCGCCCTTGCCGAGGAGGTTCCTCTGGATCGCCCAGTCGACGACGGCGCACATGATGCACATCATCGCGAGGAGGACGAGGTTGAGCAAACTGCAGGCCAAAAAAGTCCGTCAGTCAGCCCTGGGGGAGCGTCGAGCGGCGGAAGCGAGAAGGGACGCACACCATGGGGTTCATCTGCCTCTCGACCCGGCTACGCTTGCTCGGCGTTCCTCCAGAGTTGAGCACGATCTTGGTGTCGCGACCGGTCATGACGACGACTCCGACGACCCAGTCGGTGTTGCGGACGACGGTTCCTCGCAGGAGGACGGTGTTGAGGTTGACGGGGCATCGCAGCGGCTTGCCATCCTTGTCGAGACGACCGTCTTGGAGGACGACGGCGGCGTTGTACTGGAACATGTTGACGTCGGCGGGTTCGGATTCGACGATGAACTTGGCGTCTCGGGCGATGTGGGTCGAGGTTCGGAGGTGGGTGAGTTCGGGGACGGCGTGGCGGGACTTGAGGTTCGTCTCTCCGTCGAGGTTCTTCGTCTCGACGTAGCAGACGTTCTCCTCCTCGGACGTGGCGCAGACGACGAGATCTGTGGCGAAAGAGCTTCAGTCAAGGCTTCTCAGGAATCGCGAAAAGAAGGGCTCACCGGCTGGAACGCTCTCGTCTCCTCTGAGCCGCACAAAGTCGCCGACCTTGAGATCCTCCCAGGACTGCTTGACCCACTTCGCCTGCGTTTCGTCGTGGTGCGCGAAGTGAGGGAGATGGGGCTTGTGCACGAGCTTCCCCGGCTGCTGAGGTCCGTCGAGAGGTCCGACGTCGTTCTCGTCCGCGTAGTGGTCGCCGTCCTCTCGCTCCTCCGGCTTGGGGACCTTGGGCGCGCTGAAGGGCGCCTTGCCGTTCTGCTTCTCCTTCTCCTTCTCCTTCTCCTTCCCTCCCTCCTTGATGACACCTCCTCCAGGCGCGTCGAGCAGCGCTTCGGGCTCGTGACCGCCGCCGAAACTCTGCGCCGCGTTCTTCTTGCCGAGGAGCGTCGGTCGACGGACCTTGCGCTTGCCCCAGAAGCCCTTCTTGCGCTCGGCGCGTTCCTCCTCGGCCTCGGCAGCCTCCTTGATAAGGGTCCGCTTGAGGAAAAAGGTGGAGACGAAGGAGGGGAGGCCGAAGGAGCGGCCCTTGGAGCGGCTGAGGTTGGGGTTGTGGAAGGAGCCGCGGAGAGTGAGGACCTGCGAGCGTGTGGGTCAGCTCTGGAGTCGACGAGAGGCTGCACGGAAAGCTCACCTGGATACCGTTGATGGACCTGTCGCTCTGGTGGCGCTTGAGATCCTCGTAGCCGTCCTTGAGGGCGGTGATACCGAGAACAGCGAGGAGGGGGAGTGCGGCGAGGGCGGGGGAGACGGTGTAAAATCGGGGGAAGAACTGGAGGATGACGAGGACTGTAGAGGAAGAGAGCTGGTCAGTCTTTCGGTTCGCGGAAGCAAGGTAGCCCTGGCGTGTCGTCGAAGGTCCTCGGCGCGTCGGCCTACGCCAACGCAAAGCCAACACGAGCTAGTCCGAGCCGATAAGATTCTTCACGACACGCATCACAAAGCGCCATCAGTTACGCCAGCTCCCGAGCTCTCCCCGCTCCTCTGGACCAACCAACAACGCCGAGGGAAGCTCCAGAACCCAACCCCGACGAATTGTACTCACTGAGGAAGAAGATGTTGGCGACGCGGCGGAACTGCTCTAGCAAGTTCCTGGGTAGGAAGGTGATGACGTTGTACTTGCTAGTGAGGACCTGGTTGCTCTCGAAGATCCATCCTTCGCCTGGGACTTGCTTCTTCCCGTAGCCCTGTTGAACCCTCTGCTTCGCCATCGTACCGTCCGGTCCCTCGACCTCCTTGTGCCTCGACAAGCCCCAGATGGCGATCTTGGGAGCGGTGATGGTCGCGTGGGAGGGGAGAGGGACGTTGACGAGGACGGAACGCGGGACAGCTCGACCACGCTTGGGATCGAAGACGCTGAGGAGGTCGAAGTCGGAGATTTTGGCGAGGAACCGAGTGACGGGGTTGGTTGGTCCCCGTTTAGGAATGCGGGTGGGAGTAGTTGACGACATGGCTGGCAGGAGAGGACGGGATTTGCGTGTACGCCGAGGGTGAGTTGTTGTTCGTCGATTCGAGGGGGCGGGTGGGCGGCCGGGGGAGGGGACTGGGAAAAGATCGGGCCTGGGTAGTCGTGCTCAGGGCTGCCCTTTCACCTTGGAGCAGGCTTGCTGGAGGGAGGTGGTGGGTCGAAAGAGTCTGGCGCGCGCCCAACTCCGAACTCCTCTGCGGCAGCGCTCCTCCGCTGACACCTGCAAGGTTTTCTGTTTTCGTTTCTCTTGCGAGCTAGTTTGCTTTGGGTCGGAACTGCTTGCATTCTTCCCCAGGTGGCGCTCTTGCTCCTCCGACCTCCTCTCGCCCAAAACTCTCCGGGCGCGAGCGCTCAGGCTCTGTCGCCACGGTGCTTTCCCCGATCCTCACCCCTCCGGGTCCTCCTGCGTTCTCGTTCACAGGGCTGGGGACTGCACATCTTCAGCGTGCAAGTGATCTCGCTCGTCCCTCCATTGCTCAACCCGATTTCTACTACCGCTCGCTCGGTACGTGCGAAACTTGCGAATGCTTCGCAGGATCGGGGCCCCAGGGCAGGAAGCGGCGAGTGCGGGGCGCAGGAAGCTCGGCACGAAGAGCTCAGCAAGCGTGAGCTGATCTGAGAAGCTGGGAAGCCGTTTCGCGTCGATGGAAGAACGCGCGATGGCAGAGAAGCGGTTCTCGCGAGAGCTAAATCAGCAGGACACTGGCGATAGCAGTGGGCGAGCGAGGAGAAGTTGGCATTGGAGAGCGCGAGGGAGGGAGCGAGGTGCTATTCCATCTCGCCATCGAAACTGGAGCCTGCTCCAGCTCGCCAGCCACGCTCAAGCGTCGACCTCGTCGACGTTCCCAGACGGCGACGGCATGCGCGAGCTCTCTTGAAAATGATCCGCGTCGGCGAACCGTCGCAGGGAGCCTAACCAACGAGGTGCTGTTACAACATCAGTCCTTGCGTGCGCGTGCAGAGCCCAAAAGAACTCGAGACTCACCAACACCGCCCTCGCCGATCTTCTGCACCTCAAACGTCGTGACCGAGCAGTTGGCAACTCGCTTCTTGATTCCTTCTGCGACTTCGTCCTCGACCAGGGTGACCTGGTAGTCGTTCCGGCGATCCTGAACCAGTCCCGCCACCAGGGCTCGAATCGATCCGCCGTGCGAGACGAGGAGAATGTGCTGGTCGGAGGTTGGAGGAGGGTGGGAGGCCGAA
This sequence comes from Glaciozyma martinii, assembly GCA_025758715.1. Taxonomy (NCBI): domain Eukaryota; kingdom Fungi; phylum Basidiomycota; class Microbotryomycetes; order Kriegeriales; family Camptobasidiaceae; genus Glaciozyma; species Glaciozyma martinii. Next base: position 128,966 of record JANGFH010000016.1, on the reverse strand, counting down.
GGAGGTAACAGCGAGTCCCAGAAGGAGAACAGACGGGCGAGGAGGACAGGAGCAGGTTCGATAGTGGTGATATCGACGCCTTCGTCGCCCCATCTCTTGCCCTGAGAAAGCCGGGTCAGCCTCTCTCGAGCTGTAGCGGCTGGAAAGAACGCGCCTGCAGGTCCCCAAGATGCTGGAAGCGAGAATGATTAGCTAGCGCCCAACACCACAGTGTCCTAGAGAGACTCACTCGTTCCCGAATCCGCTCGTCCAACTGCAGCTCACACGCGTCCTCTTGCTCTAGCAGAATGAGCTCCGCCGTCTGCCAATCCCACCAGCTCATTAGCTCCTCGATCTTCTCCGAACGCGTCGCCTCGACTCACCCGCCGTGCCCTCGAGAGATCGCTCGCCCAAGCCTGGTCAAAGGCCACCCCGATCGAGCGCAGATGCCGACCGGTCACACGCGCCTGTGCCTCTCCTTCTTCGTTGAGAGGAGTATCTAGGTGGCCCTGAATGATCTTGGCGGCGTTGTGATCCGTCTCGCCGTGACGCTGCGTTGAGGAGAGGTGGGGTCAGCTCGAGTTGCGTGGAGAGCAGCTGGTTGCTGCGTACGATGATGGTGACCAGGATCTTGGCAGCCATGAGTACAAGATTGGTGGCTCGAACGGGGAGGAGGAGCAGGCGAGTGGAAGAAGGAGAAGGTGCGTCTTCGTCGTCGCGCAGGTCTCCTTCCTCCTGCTCCGCCAGACCCGGAACACCTGCTCCAGCCTGTTTGATTCGAGTATCTTCACCTTCCGACCGTCTCAGAGCACACGGCGACCTTCGCGGACAGAGCGCTCATCGTCTCCTCCGGCAAATCCTGTCTCCTTCCTGTCGCTCCTTCCCTCGCTCCCTTCCTCTGCTCCTTCGAGTCCGAAAGGAAGTGCGTTTGACGTGGTTTGATCACCTTCAAACTGCTGGCTTCCTGGGTCCTGACGTCGCTCTCCCTCCCCTCCCCAGATGGCTACGAACGTCGAGATGTGGGACGACCTCCTCGAATGGTTGGCCACGATGGGTGGAGAGCGCGCTGCTACAAACGTACGACTTGTGGAGACTGCAGGTGAGTGCGCTCTATCGAGTTCGCTGCCAGACTCGTCTGACCTGTAATTCTGCAGCTGGACGAGGTCTTGTAGCTCGAACGGATCTCCCAGTACGGGTCGCGTTTCGCTCCTTCCACGACGACAAACTGACTCTAGTCTCCAGCCCAACACCCTCCTCGTCTCGGTCCCAAGCGAAGCCCTCCTCAACACCTCGACTCTCCGCCCCTTCTACCCTCTCCACTTCACCCAAACCTTCACCTCGACGCAGTGGATCACTCTCCACCTCGCCCTCCAACAAGATCGCCACATGCGCCACGCAGAACTTTCCCCTCCCTCCTCCCCCTCGGACAAATTCTGGCCGTTCCTCGCCTCCCTCCCACAGGGCTTCCCTACGGTCCCGCTCGAATGGTCGATTGGTCGGCGGACGACAGAGGAGATCTGTCATGAGTTTGGAGTCGCAAGTGACGATGCTTCGCTCCTTGGAAGAGCGGAGAATGTCGAGATGCAGAAGAGGCAGGCAGCCTTGCTGTCGCTGATGCCTCTCAGCGTGCTCAAACGTGCCGAGGATGTTGAGAAGCGGTTCAAGGCGGATTGGGCGTTTGTTCAGAGTGCCTGGGTACGCCTTTCTTTTCTTTTCCGTTGGGCTGCCGCTGGTGCTCATGCGGTCTCCTACGCGCAGGAATCGCATCGTCAAGTCGACGAGACCGCTCCGAATGTTCTGTTCCTCGACTTTCTCCTCGCTTGGCTCAATGGTGCGCTTCTTTTCGTCACCCAGGGAGAGCGGAAGCTAATGCATCCCCCGCAGTCAACAGCCGTTGCGTGTACCTCGACCTAGGCCAAAAGACGAGCGACAATCTAACACTCGCTCCAATCATCGACATGATCAACCACGCCGACGGGAGATTAGTGCGTTCGCCTCTCCGCTCGCTGCCCAAGCGTCCCACTGAACCGCCTTCTCGCAGACCAAGCCTCTCCAAAGCCCTCACTCGCTATCCTTCTCCACTCCCCCCGAAGGCTCCCCGGACCCCTCCTTACGCGCAGGCGACGAACTAGGCTTCACCTACGGCGCGCACGAAGATCCCATGCTTCTCGCGGAATACGGCTTCTCCCTCGGTCGTAGCAACACGTACAACAACGTCGGGATCGACGAGCACCTCTCATCCTTGTTCGCGGCTCAAGGGGAAGCAGGTCGGACCAAGCAGGGGATCCTGGAGGACCAAGGATACTGGGGGTCCGCCACTTCCACCCCTCTCCGGGAGAGCAAACGTACTGATGCCCGAGCGCAGGGATTGGACACTACAAGCGAGTCCCCAACCCGCGAGCGCAAGTTGGCGCGTCCTCGTCGCCCTCCGTCTCCTACACCTCCCCTCCTCGTCCCTCAACGCCTGGTACGACGTCATAAACGGGGAAACCGACACCATCTCCCCTCTCAATGAATCGCTCGTCGAGGGGAGTATTCGGGCACTGTGTGCGCGGCTGGGGAGGGAGATGGAGGAGGGTGCGAGGAGGTGTAGGGTTGTGCAGGGGGATTGGGGGGAGGAGGTGGATGGGGAGGTGAGGGCGAGTTTGGGGATGTTGAGAGGGGTTTGGGAGGACGAGGAGTGGATCGTGAAGCAGGTCGCGAGGAATGTTGGGGTGGAGAATTGAACGGATTTATAGAGGGCAGCGGTGAGGAGAGGTGAGAAGGTGATACATAATGCGAGAACGGTGGTGCGTTCTCGAGAAGCGGAGGCCGAAGAAGAAGCAGAGTGAGAGCAGCGTTCAGGCACATCCGTCGCACAAAAATCCACTCGAATCCCAACCCACTCGCTACCCCGAATGCTCCACCACACTAGTCACCAACTTGCCCCCCCTAATAACCGTCTTCAACTGCTCCGGCACCGCCCTCTCCTCAAACACCCCTTCCTCCTCTCCCTCGACCGGCAGCGAAACGTTGATGCTCGAACTCTTGGCGGTCACGATCTCGACGTCCAAACTCTCCTTCGAGAGGTAGATCTGTCCTCCGTCGGTCCCGTCGATTAGGATCGTTGGGACGCGTCCGAGGATCTGGACGGTGAAGGAGGGGGAGGAGGAGATAGCGAGGGAGGAGACGGTCGAGTCGAGGAGGATGGAGACTTTGTGGCAGTTGACTGTGCGTGGGGATCGTTAGTGGGAGTGTTGCGAGGGAAAAGGGGAGGACGGACCGAGGGAGACGGCGTTGACCTTGCCCTTGATTTGGATCACGGAGGACTTGACGTTGAAGACGTTGATGATCTGGTTGATCTCGGTCGGGTCGATCATGATGCTCGGGTTGTTCTCGTGGTTCTCCTACTCGTTCGTCGTCGTTAGCAAGCTCCTCTCTCAGCCACGAAGCAGAGAGGAACGCACAATGTTCCACTTGTTGCCATCTAACTCGGTCTTGGGCGGCTTCTTCTGGAACGAATGAGGCTTGGGAGGCTTCTGCGGTCCCTTACCCACCGCTGTACCAACACTCAATCAGCTCCTTCCCGACGGAGCCCACCAGAACGACTCACGACCAGTAGGCACCACGCCACCCGTCCTCAGTTCGGGGTTCTTGTGCGTCATCTCGCTCTTGTCGACCTTCTTCAATCCAGCCGTGACGCCCTCGCCCTTGTTGAGCGCCGCAAAGACTCCACCCATGTCGCCTGCCGCGGGCTTGGGAGTGGCGGCTGCTGCGGGAGCTGGGGCCGAGGGAGCGGGGGGAGGAGGAGGGGG
>JANGFH010000016.1:0-125172 GCA_025758715.1 Glaciozyma martinii | reverse complement strand
CAACGCCCTGTACAGAGAGGTTAGTGGAGCTCGAGGGAGAGGGATAGGGGTCAAGATTTGGGAGAAAGGGACGGACCTTGGGGTTCCAGACGAGACCAGTGGTGTGATGCGCGAGAACGTACTTGCGCAGATCCTCGAGGAGTGCGATGAACGAACGAGCCCAGTCGACTTGCCTCGGGTCCCTGTGCGCGCACCAAGTCAGCTGTGGGGGGAAGAGGAGGAACGAGAGTCGCGCACGTCTCCTTGTTGTCCTTGACGACTCGGTTGGCGTAAAACTGCGCGCTGTCCTTCATGTCTCCGACGTACGGAGCTGGCTTGCTGTCCTATCCCCAAGCGCATCACGTTATTAGCTCCCCAGCTTCACACCCCATCTCAGAGCGACTCACCAGCGTCACCCACCCAAGCGCCGGAATTCCCTCGCTAACCGTGCTCAGCTGGTTGGTTTCCTTGGCTGGCCTGTTCTTCTCCTTGATGTCGACGACGGCGACGAGGGCGCTCTGAGTCGGACCGAGGAGGGTCGCGTAAGCCGGCGCGGAGGAGCTGAGCTTCGTGCACGCCGCCGCAAGGGCAATAAAGTCTTTTTGCGCTGCGAACGCTGCGGCGACTTGGGTAGCCTGCGATTGAGAGAACGCGTGAGACGAAGGAGGAGGGCGAGCTGATGACGATGACACGAACCTGAGCTGCGATCAAGCCTCCAATCTCCTTGCTGAGGGCGAGATACTTGGCCAGAGCACCGTCGATGAGCTCCTCGAACGCCTTTACGCTGGGAGGAAGAGCAACCTCGACGACAGCAGGGGCAGAGGGGGCCGAAGCGGTGGTGTGTGCGTGGTGGTGGGCTGCGGTCGAGGGAGGTTGCTGGGCGATTGCGATATCCTCAAGGCGAGAGGTGGCTGCTTCGAGGCGCTTTAGGAGAGTCGAGAGGGAACCTACGCCGGACGAGGGGATGGCGGCCGACATGGAGAGGGGGGGTGCGGGGGTGGTGAGCTGTTGCTGAGGTCGTTTGTGGGGTCGTAGCTGCTGCCGGGCTTGTCGGCGTTCGAGAATAGCTTCGAGAGTTTGCGTTCGAGTCGATTCAAACGAGTTGGAAGGAGGACAGCGGCAAGCAAGGAGCGCCGTTGAGGAGCTGGCCCTGCCTGGAATGGACTGAGCTCAACTGGGGATGAAGTCTTCGTGTAGAAACGACGAGGGAATAGGAGGAGGAGACGACGGCGTGAACGAGTCGAGGACGCGACTTCTCTCTCTCTTTGACCAACTCGAGAATGGAAGAAGATAGCTGGGGATCTGACGGTCTTGAAGCTCTAAAGCTCAGGCTAGGTAAGTCGCACTCCTTCTCCCCTTGGCTGGACCTCCTTTGACGCGACTCTGAACAGTTCGCTCTGCGCGCGACTCCTCCTCCCTCGACCCCGACGAAGACTCCCTCATCACCGACTTTGCCCCCTCGTTCGTCTACCCCATCTTCGGCCAAGAAGAGACAATTTTTGGCTACCGCGCTCTCGAGATCCAGGTGCGTCGCGCGCGCTCCTCCCAGACCCCCACAGAGCTAACGACGCGTCGCCCCCAGCTCCAATTCGCCAGCGGCTCCCTAGCGCAGTACCTCCACATCGAGTACGCCACCAAGTTCCCCGAAACCTCCTCGGTGGCAGCGGACGACCCCGAGAAGATCCTGTTCGAATTCATCCCTCCCTCCTACGCCAAGTCCCTCCCCGAGTTCACCAAGACGGTCGAAGCCGATGCCAAGTCGTTCGTGCCCATCGGGACCAAGGTCAGCGCGTACCGCCTGCGGGAGAAGAAGGAGAGCAAAGGGAAGGGCAAGGGCAAGGGACCGGTGTTGCCTGAGCGCGGGTGGGAGCTCCTCGCTGAGGACGACGAGGGGGACGAGGACGAGGTGCTCTTCGAGGCGTTTGCGGCAAATTGGGACACCAAGGGGTTCAAGGAGTACCATCGGAGGATGCAGATCTTTGTGCTGCTGTACATCGAGGGAGCGCAGTACATTGACGAGGACGACTCGAGGTGGGAGTTCATCACGCTGTGAGTTTCCTCTCCCTTCCCTCTTTGCTCCCAAGTGTGCTCGGGAGCTTATACGATGCTCGAAACCCAGGTTCGAGCGCCGCAAGTCCGGCGGACGCACGACGTACCACTTTGTCGGCTTCGTCTCGTTCTACTCCTTTTTCTGCTGGCCCGACACGAAGCGACTCCGACTTGCGCAATTCGTCGTGCTGCCTCCTTACCAGGGACAAGGTCATGGCTGTACGTTCTTCCTACACTCTGCGAAAGGCCTCGCTGCGAACTCGCGCTGATCCCTCCTTGCGACACCAGCGGCCCTCTACGCGCTCTCCTACCAAAACATCCTCAAGCGCACCGAGATCTCAGAACTCACCGGTCCGTCTCCCCCTCCTTTCCTCTCCTCCATCGCTGACCTCTCGGGGCAACCAGTCGAAGACCCTTCAGAAACGTTCGAAGACATGCGCGACAAGTGCGACCTCTACACGCTCCTCTCCTCTGGCGACCTCGATTCGACCGCCCTAGCACTCCCCCTCTCGAAAGCTCTCACCGAGCCGATTCGCAAGAAATGGAAGCTCGCAGACGTGCGTCCCCCTCCCCTCTTTCACCGCTCGCTCGCTCGCTCGCTAACCCCGCCCACACAGCGCCAATTCTACCGCCTAATCGAGATGATCCTCCTCCTCTCCCTCGACCACTCCTCCCCCGCTACGACAAAGGCCTTCCGTCTCACCGTCAAGCGAAGGCTCTACTTGTTCAACCGCGAGATGCTGGCGCAGATTGAGGATGCGGAACGCAAGGAGAAGCTCCAGGAGACGTTCGAGGGGGTTGAGAATGATTATAGGAGGTTGGTCGAGGGGTTTAGGGGGTAGCAATAGACGTTCGTTTGCGAGCGAGATTAAAGGAGCAGAGTGAGAGAGAGGAAAGGATGGTCTAAGATGCGGGTGTTTGCGATTTAGGGAGGATGGGGGCTATAGTTCGGTGTGAGAAGTGCCCACGGCGTTGGTGTAGCTGAACGCTGCTTCGAGATCTGTAGACTCGTCAGCTAGCTGCGCTGTGAGGAGGAAAAGGGAGAGAACGCACCCTTGCGCAGCTTTGGCGTGAGGACTGGAGGGAACACGACGTTGTACTCGACAAAGAGGTCGCCGTGCCCACTCTCGTGGTAGATCGGCATTCCCTCTCCCTCCACCACTTGTACAAAGCCTGCGCGCGGTCATTGGATCAGCTTCGAACGCAGGAAGAAGCGCGAGCGAGGGACGAACCTGGTTGCGTAACTCCTGTTCGCGACAAGATGATTTCGTGCCCGTCCAACCCCTTGACCGACTTCCTGAACCCCAGTAACGCCTGCAGGAACCGTCAGTCCCCCCCAATCCAGAAAGCGAAAGAAAGGACGCACCTCTGCGACGCTCAGCGTCTCCTTCCACAACAAATTGCTCTCCTTCCTCACGAACCCTCCCTGCCTCCTCTTGCTCCGAATCCGCACCACCACATCTCCCGCCGCCAAATCCGGACTCTCGTCCGCCTCGCCCTCGAAGATGACCTCGGCGCCCTCTGGCATCCCCCGATCGATATGGAGGTTGAGTTCCGAAGTCGAGTCGACGATCCGATGGCCCTTGCAGACGGGGCAAACGTGCTTCGTCCGCTTCCCTCGACCCCCACATTGATCGCAGTGCATCTGGACCTGCTGGAAGATCCCAGGAGCGAGTTGGTGCCGAACGAGTCGGATCCCACGTCCTTCGCAAGTCGGGCAGTCGACAATGTCCTTGTCCGACCTGGCGCCCGTCCCATCGCACTCGTCACAAATCGCCTTGTGCCCAATCGTAAACTGCGCTCCCTCATCAGCTCCCCCTCCCTCCCTCGCACGGCGCAGGCACTCACAGTCATGGCGTCCCCCTTGTAGATCGCCTCGAGCTCCACCTCGAGCTCCGCCAGCATGTTCTGCCCTCTCCGCTGCTGCTGCTGTCCTCCGAACCCAAACGCGCTCCGGAAGACATCAAAAGGATCGTGGAACCCTCCTCCGCCTTGCTGCTGCTTGAGTCCTTCCTCCCCATAGCGATCGTACGTCTTGCGCTTGTCCGGGTCCGAGAGGACTTCAAAGGCGTGGCCCACGTCGAGGAACTTTTGCTTGGCCGACTCTTCAGAGTTCTTGTCGGGATCTGGGGAGGGAGGATTAGCGAGGAGCGGAGGGGAGGTCGCGACGACACACGATACTGCTTGCTGAGTTTCTGGAGCAGGGAAACAAGGGTTAGCTATGCGGAGCGGGGAGGAGGGTCCTGGATTAGCGTACGCGGTCTGCGAGTCAGAAGGCACGTCAGCTCAGCTCCGAAGCAGCGAACACGACACGAGCTTACAGGCCTTTTTGACCTCCTTGTCAGTGGCGCTCTTCTTGACTGTTCACACGCGCGTGAGCTAACAAAGCTCTCTCCCAAGCTCAGCCTACGTACCCCCCAAGACCTTGTAGAAATCTGCGCCTGCTAGCACGCTCACCACGAGCGCAAGCAGGACCAACGCGCGGAGGAGAGTGGCGATGGAGCCGGCGGACATGAGGACGGCAGAACGAGGTGGGAGGTGGGTCGGCGGGAGGAGAGGAAGATTCAGAAGCTGCAGCCAGCTGTTGACACGCCTTGGTGCGTTGAGCGAGTCGAGGGAGCTGGGTGAAGAGCTGCCGACGTGGAACTCGACTCGAGCAGCGCGCTGCGCACAGACCTCTTGCCGGTGCGATCCCTCGAGTTTCTCGTTTCGTTCGCTTGAACGGACCAGAAGATGGCGAGATTCTACTAGTTTCAACATACAAGCAACGAAACGAAACGAACGTGGGGACAAAAGACAGCACCAGCTGCCTCGTCAAACCCGCTCCTCCCTCCTCGCGGCCAGCACGAGCGGAATCTCCTCCTCCTCCTCCCCCGATTCCTCCTCCCTAACGAGTCCGTAATCACTCTCCCTCCTACTCTTCCTCCCCCTCCCCTTGATCCAGCCCCTAATCGTATCCCCCAAGGCTCCCGCGACTTCGGCAATCGTTCCCTCCGCGGCATCTCCAGCTGGGTCGTCTGCGCGTCGAGCGATGCGAGGACGACGCCACCAGCGGAGCGTGAGGGAGGAACCGACGACCGAGACGGAGGAAAAGGCCATCGCTGCGCCTGCCATCATGGGGTGGAGGTGGACGCCCCAGGGGAGGAAGAGGCCCATCGCGAGAGGGATGCCTGCGGAATCGCTTGCGTGAGTAACGAACGAGAGAAAGGGAGGAAAGGAGGAAACGCACCGACGAGGTTGTAGACTGTCGCCCAGAGGAAGTTGAGGCGGATCTGGCGAAAGATTCGGCGCGAGAGGTCGAGAGCTGCGACGACGTCGAGGAGGTCCGACTTCATGAGGACGATGTCGGCCGCTTCGATCGCAATGTCGGTTCCGGTGCAGAGAGCGATGCCGACGTCTGCGATAGCGAGTGCGGGAGAGTCGTTGATCCCGTCTCCGACCTGCAAAGGAGCGCGGAATCAGCTCGCAGCACGCCATGACACTGGAAACGGAACGCACCATGGCGACTCGACCGGCTCCCTCCCTCTGCATCCGCTCGACGATCGCTCGCTTCCCATTCGGGCTGACCCCAGCATGCACGTCCTCCGGCGGGATCCCAACCTCGGCAGCGATGGCGTTCGCCGTCGCCTGCTGATCTCCCGTGACGAGGAAGACGTGAATCCCCATCCAGCGAAGCGCGTCGATCGCCTGGCGCGCCTCGGGCTTGACCTTGTCGGAAAGGGAGACGACGCAGGCGAGGGACTGGTCGATCGCGACGAGGATGCACGTCCGGCCGAGAGCTTCTTCGCGCGTCTTGAAGGCGGCGTGGGAGGAGGGGAGGGAGACGTGCGAGCGGGCGAGGAAGGCGGCGTTGCCGATTTCGACCGTGTGGGTCGAGGAGGTTTTGGTGAGGGAGAGGGAGGGGAAGGAGCCGGTGACGTTGCAGCGAATCCCAAGGCCGGGGAGGCTCTCAAACGAGTCGATCGAGAGGTCGGTAGGCACGGCGTCCAGGTTGAGGTGGCGTAGTCCCCACTTGGCGACCGATTTGGCGAGGGGGTGCTCCGACTTGGTCTCGGCGGCAGCAAAGAGGAGGATCGCGTCCCTCTGCCATCCTTCCGCCTTCGCTCCCTCTCCGCTCATCTCCTCCTCGACCTCGAGTCCGCCGCGGTCGGACCATCGCAGCCCGACGACGTCCATCTTCCCAATCGTGATCGTTCCCGTCTTGTCGAGTACGATGCGATTGACTCGATGGCTCGCCTCGAGCGGCCCAGCGCCCTTGATGAGGATCCCGTTCTGCGCTCCGACGCCCGTCCCGACCATGACCGCCGTCGGAGTCGAAAGCCCCAATGCGCACGGGCAGGCGACGACGACGACCGAGATGCAGAGCTTGAGGCAGACCATGAACTTGGTCGCTCCTTGCTCCTCGAAGACGTGGGGAAGGCTCGAGGAGAGGTGCGAGATGATCATCCAGCCGACAAAGGTGAGGAGGCCGAGGGAGATGACGCCGGGGACAAAGTAGCCTGCGACGGTGTCGGCGAACGCCTGGATCGGCGCCTTGGACGTCTGCGCCTCCTCGACAAGATGAACGATCTGCGAGAGCGCCGTGTCCTTCCCTGCGCGAGTAACGCGCATGTCGAACGTCCCCGATCCGTTGACGGTTCCGCCAATAACGCCCTCGCCGATCCGCTTCTCGACGGGAACGACCTCGCCCGTGACCATGCTCTCGTCGACGGTCGATTCGCCTCGAATGACGGTCCCGTCCGCTGGGATCTTGTCGCCCGGAACGATCTTGACGACGTCCCCGACCTGGATGAGCTCCGTCGGGACCTTCTTCTCCTTCGTGCAGTCGGGCGCGTCGGTGTAGATGGTCGCCTGGCTCGGGGCAAGACTCATGAGCTTGCTCAAGGCCGCACTCGTCTTGCCCTTGGCGAGGTTCTCGAGGTAGCGGCCGAAGGTGACGAAGGTGATGAGCATCGTCGAGGTCTCGAAGAAGACTTTGGGGTGGTAGTCGGGCTCGCCGGAGAAGGGTGCGAAAAGCATGGCGGTGATGGAGTAGGCGAAGGAGGCGGAGGTTCCGAGGACGACGAGGACGTCCATCGTAGCCGAGCGATGCTTGATCGCTCGAAAGGCGGACTGGTAGAACCGCCAGCCGATGATGAACTGGACGGGGATGGTGAGGACGAGGCAGACGAGGTCGCCGAGGTAGATCCCAGGTACGAGGCGGAAGTTGACGAGGGAGCGGAGGTAGGGGATCATGGGGAAGACCATCGAGAGGAGGAAGACGGGGAGAGCGAGCTTCCACGACCGCTGGAACGCCCTCCTCCACTCCTGAACCTCCTTCGTCCTCGCTAGTGACCGCAGCTGGACGAGGTTGCTCTCCTCGGACGAGAGGGTCGCGTCGAACCCAATGTCGGAGATGGCGTCGACGATGTCCCGTGCGCCGCCGATGAGGAGGGGGTCGAAGGTGATGGTTGCGCGCTCGGTGACGAGGGAGACGGAGACGGAGAGGATGCCAGGGGTGTCGCGGAGGGAGGATTCGATGGAGGAGACGCAGGACCCGCAGCTGTCAAGGGAGAGGGTCAAGAGCGGTCGCGCCAGGAGAGCAAGGAAGACGAACGTCATGCCGTAGATCTGCAAGCTGACTGTATCTGCGAGCACAGGCTTGATGGGGGACGCCTCGAAGCCCATGTCCTCGATCTCCTGCACGCGGGGGATCAGCTGCTGATAAGAATCTCCGGCAGACGACCCAGGACGAGCGAACGTGCCTCTGCGAGCTTCTCGGGCGACCAGAACGCAGGATCGTACTCGATTACTGCTCGTTCAGCCCTGCAGGCACACGAGAGCACCAGATCAGCTCCTCGTTCTCCAGCTAAAGATGCAAAAGGGGAGAAAGGTCTCACAGCAACGCGACCCGCACCGACAAGATCCCTGGCTGGTCCTTGAGCCCTCCTTCAATAGAAGCCACACACGCTCCACAAGTCATCCCTGCCGCCCGAGAACCCGCATCAGCACTGGAGAAGAAGAGAGAAAGGAACGCACCTTCGACCTTGAGCTGTGCCGTCAAAGGCAGATCCGAGCTCTTCCCCTCTTCGCCTTTGGCGAACGAGAGGAGTTCGAGGTCCTTCTCGTCGTACGCCGCTGACTTGGGCGTGAGGAGATCCATCGTGTGAGCGGCCGAAGAAGCCGAGAGCGGAGACTGCTGGGTCGAACGACAGGAGGCGACGGGGGCGGTGGGTGCAAGTGGCGAGGGCAGCTGAAGCGCTCGCTGGTGCTCTGGGGTGACAATCGGCGTGCGAGAGGGCGGGGGATTGGGAACGAAAGCGGGGGAGACGCAAGGCTCAGCGTGAGGCGCGAATTCGGCGGACTTGGCGACGCCGTAGAGCACGCGGGTCCCAGCGCTTTCGTCGTCAGGTCCGAAGGATCGTCTCTCTCGCTGTCAAGGGACTGCTGACCAGCGGGATGCACGAGGTGTTGGAGGAGGAAAGGGTGTGGGTTGCCAAAAGGGAGCAGCACTGGGCGCCCGAGGGTTGCTACACAGTTCGAACGAGGCCAGCCACGAACGACGACCATGAGGCTAGCTCAGGACAACGTAGGAGGGAGGAAGGGGAGTAAGAGGGCAAGGGGGATATGAGGGAGTCGAAAGGTCGCGCCTGGGGAGGCAGTGAAAAACAATGGGGAAGATGGGAGATGCTGGGCGAGTTGGCGAGGGTCGAGCTGTGCGCGTAGGGGGAGGAAAGAGGGAGGGAACGAGGGTTGCGCGTTTAATCGCAGACGCTGAGAGAGAGAGAGAAGACGTTAGTGAGAGGTCGAGAACGGGAAGGAGAGAATGGAGACGAACGCGAGGTTGTTGTAGGTCTTCATGCTGTACCCAGTTTTGCCGAGGAGCCAGCCGTTGAGCATCTGGTAGAGGTAGTCGAGGTTGTTCTGGCAGCGGCAGCAGCCCGAGTACTGGGCAGCGGTAGCACTGTTGAACGACATGCCGGGTTGCCACTGTTGGGGAGGTGGGTCAGTCACGATCGATGCCGGAGACGGGGAGTGTCACGCACGCCGTTGTACTGTCCGCTGCGAGTCGTAAGGAACGTCAGTTAAACGGTCGCAAAAAGGCAGGAGAGGCGACGAACAGAGCCCTGAGAACGTTGCCTCCGGCGTTGTCGATCTCGCCCTTGAGGTAGCGAGCGGCGGTACCAATGTTGTAGTCGGGCTCCATGCAGCCGGCCTTGGAACGTCCACCGCACTTGTCGTCGGTGATCTGCATCAACTGCAGCGAGGAAAGAGGGTCAGCGACGGCCTCGACGACGGGTTGGCAGAGCGAAACGTACGCCGTTCTCTCCTCCTCCGCCGATGACGTCCTTGTTGCAGGTCGACTCCTGGAGTGCGATGGCGGCGAGCATGATCGGGGGAATTCCAGTGCTGGCTCCGTGCTTTTCGAACAGAGGGATCCACTGCGCGCAAGGCTGCCAGACCGAGTTGGAGGCGAGGGCGGACTCGATCGAGACAAAGGCGAGGTGGTCGAGGGTGATGCCGGAGGGAGGGTTCTGCAGAGCGACGAAGGGTTAGCAATGTGCGTGGTCGAGGAGGGAACGAGCGTACCCAGCCGCTGCTGGGGTTAGAACGGGAGATGCCGCAGTTGAGGAAGTCGAGGGATCCGTTGGGCTCGTTGTCGGAGGCGCGGGAAGATCCACAGTTGTCGGACGAGTAGCCAAGGAGACCACGGCCGTTGGCCTGGATGTTGGACGACTGAGTCTTCTCGGGCTTGGGCTGGACGGCGGCCTGGTTTGAGAGAACGATGAGCTCGCGTCTAAAAGGGGAGGGGGGGGGCACCACGACCGACTCACCTGAACGAAGACCTTCTCCTCCTGAGCCTTGTCGGCAGCCTCCTTCTCAGCGGCGGCCTTCTGAGCGGCGGCCTCGTCGGCGGCAGCCTGCTCAGCAGCAGCCTTGGCCGCGCGCTGAGTCTTGGCCTGAGCGATCCTCTCCTTCTTCGCAATCTTTGCAGCGCGGTCGGTCTCGGCAGCGGCACTGGCCTCAGCAGCGGCAGCACTGGCTTTGGCGGCGCTGGCGGCCTTCTTGGCGGCCTTCTTCGCGGCACTGAAAGAAAAAACAAAGGGAACGAGAGAACAACGATCAGCGCCTGCTTTCCTCGGACAACGAAGCCCCCATCCGATGCCCTGACGCCCTGCATCGTCCCCGCCCATCGCCTCCCGCACAGACAACTGAAAAAGAGAGGAGAGAAACGCACGCTGCCTTCCTGGCCGCAGCAATGTCCTGCTGACGAGGGGTCGCGACGAGCTTCATCGCGTAGGCGCGCTCATCCTCGTTCTTGGCGATGGCCTGTCCAAGGGCAGCCATGTTGATGTTGGCGAACGAGTAGGCGGAGAGGTCGGCGTCGGCAGGAGCGCGGGCGACGTGGTTGTGGTTGTGACGGGGTTGGTGCTCGATGCGCGCCGACGCGAGAGGGGCGAGGACGGCGAGGGTCGAAGCAACGAAGACGAGGGGGGAGATTTGAACCATTGTTGGGGTTCGGGGGGAGGGACGAGGGGTGGAAGGACGACGGGGACTTGGCGACCGTTTGGAGAAGGGGGGACGTGGGCTGCTTGCTGGATTCAACTACCGGTAGTTGAGAGGGGCGAGTCAAATCGTCGGTTAGTGATGCGTGTGGGCGAAAGTGTCGAAGAAAGAGAACGAAGTAAGAGGCGATGGGAAGAGAGGGAGAAAGGGGAGAATCCGAGAGGGGCCTCTCGCCCACAGCGCGGGGAGCGCCCGGATCTCGCACCAGTGACCCTCCTCCTGTGCTTCTACTTCCTTTCAAGTCCTCTACTATACACTATGTAGCCACTGGACTGGGTTCTCTCTCCTCGTTCTCCCTCCCTCTCTCGATTTTCTCCTCCTCTTGTTGAATGATATGAAAAGATCGCCAAGTCCATCACGTCTAGTTTTTGGAGCCACCGGGGCGCGTCCCAGCGTCAGCGTGGCCGGTAAACAGCGGGGTACAGCAAGTACGCGCCCCGCTTGCACGTAACGAGCCACTGCGGGCGCGTCTGAATCTGCCCGCTCTCCCGCGCGGTGTCGATTCCGCTTCAGTTTGCGCCCCCTTTCCTCCGCACGAGCTTGTTGACGCCAGTATTGGCTGCTTTGCGACCTTGAAGAATTGGGGACGAGCGGGTGAGGTATTTAAGTGGCAGGAGCGGAGCAGAAAAGCGCAGAAAGCGATTGAAACCGAGGAGGAGGAGTTGGGCAGCGGTTGCGAGGCTGGAGTTTTGGGGGTGGCGAGGAAGATGCAAAGCCAGCAGGAAGGGCTTGATTGGTGACAAGGAATGTCACTCTGAAGCGTGTCTCTGCGGAGGAATCAAACCGGGCAAGAGAGGACAATGGAAAGCAGAGAGACGAGCAGGAGTCGAAACTAAGCTGTGTACACGAAGCAGGCCTCAAGCAGTGCCACTCCTACGCCCTCCTTCCTCGCAGATCCAAGTACAAGCAGTTTAGAGCAGAAAGAGCCTGCGATCCAGGGCTCCAGAGCTGGAGCCGAGGTCACCAGGACGAGCAGACCGTGCGAGTCACCGGGGCAGCTCAGATCCTTCGTGCATTGCTCTTTAGCAAACAACGTGGTAGTTGGCCTGTCGTCCAGCGTGTCTCACCACGCCCTGGAGGAGCTGTTGACGCTCGGCGATGGTGGCGGAGGCGATTTCGCCCGAGCCAGGTCGCTGGAGCTGCTCCGAGCTCGAGAAGCCTCCACGCCGACGGACAGCGTGCTTGCTGCAAGGACAGCCTTCGTTAGCTCCACTCCACCCCGCAGGACCCGCCGAAAGAGGACGTACGATCCGCTCCAGCTCGCTCGGCATCCTTCTCGTCGATCGCGCACCCTCGAGCTACACCTTCCTCCCCAGTCCCTCCTTGCCGCCCTTTGCGATCCACCCCTCCGGCCAATGCATCGTCTCTGGCACCTGGATGTTCTTGACTGCCGGGCTCGCAAAGCTGGCCAGCATCTTCTCCCCCTTGCGGCAGTAGTACTCGATCGCGCCGACGTCCTTCTTCCTCAGCGCGCCGCCGAGAGAGGGGTGGCGGAACTGGTGAGAGACAAAGGCGAACCAGGCTGGGCGAGTTTCCTGTGCGGAATTCGCGTTAGGAGCGAGCTCGGCGGAGGAGAGGGAGGGACGGACGAGAGGTTTTTGGGCGATCATGAGGAGGGATCGCTTGTAGAGAGAGTAGATCTGGCGTTGGAGTCCAGTGATACGGCGTGCCTTCTTGAGAAGGGGAGCTACTGGTGGGACGGGCGGCATTCCTGGAGGATGAGGTAGGAGGGAGAGAGCAGCTCGATCGAGTTTGGCAGGCAAGGCGCCGAAAGTCAGGGGCTATTTTTCTTGTCCTCGTTTCTTTCTCTTCTTGCTCCTCTTCCTCCGAGAGAGGCAATTGGATCAAGAAGGAAAGCAAAGGACTCCAGCACTCTCTGCTCTTGCTCGCTGCGAACTCTTGTTTTTTCGACTTGCGAGATTTTTTCGATCCCTTCCTCCTCTTCCTCCTGCCACAACCTCCCCTCTGCTTCCCTCCTCGTTCCTCTAGACGAAACGCTGTACTGCTCTATTACGAGCCTCTTTCACGTGCGCTAGGAAGGTGCGGAGATGCAGCCCCGCTTCGACCTCTCACCTTCCCAACAGCTCAGGGCGCGTTGCTGCTTGCCTCTTGCCATATCTTGACGGACGATGAGTTCCCCCAACCACCCGCGCAGTCTGTCTCGCAAGCTGTCAGCCTCACTCCTCTCCATTCTCTCCCCCCGCCTTCAGACGTCTGCCCCAACTTCCCCCGACGCGACCTCGGACGCGACCGACGCGACGGGCGCTCAATCCCCTCCCCGTCCAAGGGCCGACAGCAGGGCTAGCGTCTTCACCGACCTCAGTACTCTCAGCACCAGCACCAACGCGTCGTTGGCGAGGATCGCAAAGCAGTTCAGGGGAGTGAGGAACTACCGCCGTGAGTTCTTCCGGGGCTTCTGAGGGGAGGGGTTGGAACCCAAGCTAACGTCTTTGCTGGGAGCAGGTCGCGAGACGATACGTCCAGGATTTCATCCCTTCAACCTCCCCTCGTCAACCAACTCGTCCCTGACGGCGCTCCAGTTCCTCAACTCGCCGCACGATCTCTCCCTCCACATCGCCACCCCCACCCCGAACCGGATCTCGAGGGCGTCTTCGGACTACCCCGTCCGCTTCCCTTCCAGCGAATGGAGCGCGTGGAGCGACCTGGGGGAGGAGGAGGACTGGTTCGCGCGACCGCCCGCACCTCGACAGCGCGCGTTTTCCGACACCTCCACGATTTCCGAGTCTAGCTTCAAGAGGTCGAACGTGGAGTACGAGGAAGACGCGGAGACGTGCATTGGGCATGGTCACGACGAGGAACGCCCATCCCTCGAGTCCCTCATCGATCCTCGCGCGGCGTCGTTCTCCTCCTCCCCTCCCTCCTCCTCTTTCTCCCACACCTTCTCCTACACGTCCGGAACCTCCTCCCGCGTCCTCTCCACCTCCTCGACTATCACCTTCCCCTCCTCGTCGTCCTCGCACCAAATTCCGCTCCGCCTTCGCAAGAGCGGTAAGGTGCGTCCTCCGAAGACGGAACCGAGGGGATCGTTCCCGAGGGGCCCAACTTTTGCGCGTGCTCAGTCGAGGACTACGCCGGGGTATGTCGATGAGGAGGAGGACGTGTTTGGGGAGTGGAGGGAAGGAATGAGGAGGAACAGCGCCGAGTGGTAGGGGGTGCGCCGGTGTCTTTCGGGTCGTAGATTTGTGTAGCTTTTGTTGTGGTTACTTTGTGAATATGAATAGCACCTGCTCAAGACGCGTCGCGTTATAATCGAGCGAAATAACAACAACGCTTTCCTTCCTCTTTCCACCACTCGAGAAGATCAGGACCTCAAGAGCAAGATGGAGCCGTCCAAGGAGCCTCCCAAGGACCCACCAGAGCGCTCCCACAGCACAGTCCTGGTGCCCGACACGCCGCTCAAAGCCACCATCGACAACAACGCCTCCGTCTCCACCCACCTCGCCTACCACCCCGGCGCAGAGACCCAGCCAGTCGAGCTCTCCTTCGACCTCTCGTACGCAGACGCAATCGTAGGACCTTGCACCCTCTCCTCCCCCGGGAAAGCAGCCCACCCTCCCCTAAACCCCACTCGACCTCGCCCTGTCCCCTCCGCTTCCACCTCCGCCGCCACTCCAGCCGACGACCCCGACGTCTCCCATTTCGACTGTTCCCAGCTCTCACCGACGTCGCAGCAATCGCCACGCGCCCGCAACGGGGGTCAGACCTCCTTCTCCCAGCCTGGACCGGAGCAGGAGTGCGACCTCAGTCAGTCGCAGGTGAACACGATCGCGGCGGCGGGACCTGCGCATTGGGAGCATGTGGTGGAGCTCAGTGAGGTGCAGGAGGAGATGTCGGTAGTCCCGGGGGAGGGGGAGGAGCTGCAGGCGATGGAGCGCGAGCTGAACGCGCTCCAAGGCGGGCCCCCTCCTCTCCCTGGGAGCTTCGAGGACGAGGACGTGGACGAACTCGAGGATTCTATCCAGGACGCCGACGTCTCCACTCTCCCCGCCCCCGCCCCTCCTCAACACCTCTCTCGCCCCTCCCCGACCCCTGGTCCCTCCCTCCCCGACGACTCGCAAGGCCCTTCCTCCTCCCCCTTTGTCGCCAATCTTCTCCAGTCCAAATCGCCAGGAAAGAAGAGGCCCTTCGCGTTCGTTCCTCCCGCGCCCGACTCGCCCGCCGCATCTTCGCCCGCTCCGTCGAGGGGGGAGACCGAGGTGGAGCCTCAGTCGAGCGCGGACGACTTCTCGACGAGCTTGCTTAGGCCGGAAAGGGAACCTTTGGTGAGCCATGTGGAAGTGGACGAGGGAGGAGACGAGCGCGACGAGGGAGACCTGAGCGCGCTGGACCTGGAGGGGGATGCGGGACCTGTCGTGAGTTCCTTCCTTTCCGAGGCTGCGAGGGAACTCAAGCTGATGGGATGATTACGATCCGTGCAGACGTCCACTCCCGCCTTCTTCGGCACCGCTCCTCCTCGCCCCCTCTCCCCGCCACCGACGATCAAGAAGTCTTCGCTGAGCGAGGAAGCGGACGAGAGTATGTCGAGGAAAGGGGACGAGGAGGAAGAAAACGAGGTGAAGGAGGAGACCGAGATGGAAATCGAGGTGGCAGAGGGGGTGCTGGAGCAGTCCGTGGATGACGGGGGCGAGAAGGACATGACGATGGACGACGACGCCGATACCACCTTCCCTCGCCCTACGGCCGAGCAAACTCTCGACATGGACCTTGACGAGCCCGACTCGACGGTTCAGCACTCCTCGCAGCCGCATTCCTTCCCCCACTCCCAGCCCGCGACACTCGACAACAGCACCGACAGCCTTTCCAACAAGGTCCTTCCCACTGTCGCCCAAGAAACCTTCTTCGCCAGTCCTCAAGCTCCGCATCAGTCTCTCGCATCGCCTTCGCAATCCCAGTCCCAGTCCCAGTCCCAATCCCAACCCCAATCTCTCCCCGCCAGCGACCTTCCTGCTCCCCGTCAACCTTCTCCCTCCCCTCGCGCCGAGACGCCCACCTTTGGACCCGGGTCGCAGATCCGAGAGGAGGGAGAGGAAGAGAGCCAGAGCCAGCGCGAGGACGACACGAGCAGGAGGCTCTCGGACATCGCCGACCTTCAGAGCAGCTACGACCAGCCCGAGCCATCGCAAGTCTTGCCGCAGGACCTCGAGCAGACGCAGCAGGTCTACGATTCCGACAGGCAGACTGCCGAGCAGTCCTCAGGACAGAGCATGCAGCGTGCGTGCCTTTGTCCTTTCTCGTTCGACGGGTCGCTGATTTGCCTTGCTCCCCGCAGCTCCCTCTCGCAACCTCCCGTCCTTCGTCTACAAGACGGTCGCCGATGAATCCACTACTCGCCACTCCTTCCCTCCGCCAGGTCGCGAGCTCCGCCGCGTCGTCCCTCCCGACAGCTCGATCCCGCTCGAAGCCTCGAGCCCCTCCCTCGACTCTTCCCAATCCATCCCTCTCAACTCTCACCGCCAGCCCCTCTCCAATCCCGAAACCCAAGTCGAAACCCAAGCCGAGACTCTGGCGCACGAGTCTCTCGAAGTCCCTCCCGCCGCCCAAGCCGCAGCGGATCTGGAGGAGTCGCTCGACATTCCTCTCGCCACTCTCGCCTCCTCGAAATCCTCCGTCCCGCGTTTGCTCGAGCAACCCAAGCAATCCGTCTCCTCGAACGGACGAGTCCCCGACAGCGAAGGACCGACTCCGGATCAGGCGCAGCATGCAGCTTCCCCCGCCAAGTCCCAGGCCGAGATCATCAAGGAGGCCGCTGCGATTGCGGAGCGGATGGTCGTCGACGATTCCTTTGACGGGCACGGGGACTACGGAGGAGGAGGGGAGGACGAGCAGGAGGAGAAGAGCTCGGACGAGGAAGCGGTCGCGGTCGAGGTCGGCAAGGGCAAGGGCAAGGGCAAGGCGAAAGCGAAGGCGAAGCCTGCTCTCAGGCCTGCGCTCAAGTCGAAGGGCAAGAACCCCATCGGCCGACCTGCGAAGGACAAGGGCAAAGGTCGCGCCGCGCTCGAACTGCCGACCGACTCTCCCGACCAGCTCGACCTCTTCCAGAAGAGCGACGTCGGCGCGCGCATGGAGGACGACAACGAGGAGGAGGAGCACTTCTTCGAGACGAACTACGAAGAGCCGCCGACCACGTCGAATGCGACGCGCCGTTCGCCGGGACGAGGGCGTACGAGCGTCGAATCGGTCGCCTCGACTTCGGCTAGGACGTCGAAAAGGAGCAGCAAGAGGAAGGTTAGCGAGACTCCCGTCGTTGAGATCGAAGTCTCGTCGAAGCGGCGCAAGACGGCATCGGCTCCCGTTCCTGCGGAGAACCCTCGCGGCAAGGTGTCGCCGAGCAAGCCTCCCACGAAGCGAGCTCCTGCACGCACTCGCAAGGCCAGCGCCGCTACGGAGCCGTCAACCTCTCCCGAACCCTCGACCAAGCGTCGCCCCAGTCGCGCCCGCAAAGCAAGCGTCGCCACCACCGACCGCTCGGCCTCTCTCGACGCAGGTCCTGTCGCTGGACCTTCGGTGGTTCGCTTTCGATCGACCGACGACGTCGTCATGGCCGACGGACGAAGGACTTCGGAGGCCTCGTTCGAACTCAAGTCGACCAAACGCCCCACCGCCAGGTCGAAGCTCTCCTCGACGGCGCCCTTCACCCGCATCTTCGGCATGTGGCGCGAAGACAAGTGGTTCTACCCCGGCACCATCGTCGGGATCGTCAACGGCGACCTCAAGGTCGTTTTCGACGACGAGTCCAAGGCGGAGCTCAAGTACGCCGAAGCTCGTCGCTGCGAGCTCGAGCGCGGAGATTTTGTTCGCTACCGCGGCGACGAGATCGAGACGGAGACGCAAATGGTCATGCTCTCCGACGACGTTCGCGTCCTTCGAGTCGAGCGCGGGACGACGGGCGAGGATCAGGTCGGCGAACTCGCGAGGAGCGACATCATCGTCGCTACGAAGCCGGAGGTCGCCATCGAGGATCAAGCCGACGTCGAGAAGAAGGAGCGCCTCACGGTCGATTCGATCTGCATTCCCGAGAACCGATCGGCCCAGCTCGACAACCGCAAGCTCACGCTCAAGGACATCGCCGCGCTCGAAGGTCGAGCTCCTCGCGCTGCGAAGCCGCTCACGCTCTGCGCCGTCCCCTCCAAGTCGACCTACACTCCTCTCGTCGTCAACCGCAGGGTCAAGGGGATCTTTGACGGGATTGGCTTCCTCGTCACGAGAGCTCCCGACTCGTACTCGACGCCAGGCAGGCGGCCGACCTCCAAGCCTCCGAACGCGGACGACATCGCGACCGAGAAAGCGGCGTACACGCGTCTCCTCGAGGCGAACGGAGCGACCGTCGTCGAGGTCGAGAACCTCTACAAGGTCGAGATGGACGCGGGGAGCCGGAGTCTGTCCCTCTCGTTCCCGACGGACACGTTCAAGGGTCTCGACCAGGTCCTCCTCCTCGCCGACCGCCCTTCGACGACGCAAAAGTTCCTCGTCGGTCTCGCTCTCGGCATCCCCTGCGTCTCACGCGAATTCGTCAAGACCTCCATCGAACGAGTGCGTTCTTTCTCCTTCCTCCTTCCTCCTTCCTCCTTCCTTTGGACGTTGCTGACTGTGTTGTCCTCGCAGAAAGCACGCCAGGACTGGAGACCTTTCGCCGTCGCTGCGAGCGCGACGACTTTCGTCATCGGCGGACAGCTCCGCGCCCTCGCAAAGGAATCGTTCGACCTCGCATCCGTCGAAGAGTCGTACAGCCAAGGCGGCCTCTTCTCGGGCCTTTCAATCCTCATCGTTACGCCCAAGAAGGGCAAGTCCGCCGCCGAGGTACGTTCCTTTTCTCCTCTCCTCTCCTCTCCTCTCCTCTCCTCTCCTCTCCTCTCCTGGACATAGCTAACGCTCTGCATCGCAGTTCGACTCGCACGTCCTCACCCTCCGCTCCATCTTCGCCGCCGGAGGAGCCGACAAGGTCGATTTCGTCCTCAGCCCGGACGCGGCGTCGACGGGAGCGGGGTACGACTACATCCTCCTCGAGGATACGCACGCCGTTACGGACGCCTTGGCGGAGCACGAGGGGGTGTGCAATCTTGAGTGGCTCAAGTTGTCGCTCATCTCGGGGGAGGTGCTGCCGGCGAAGAGGTTCGCGGCGCCGGAGTGAGGTGTGGTGTGCGGGGTTGTGTAGCTTGTTGGTCTCAGCTTTCTGTACCGCTTCGTTCAGTGCCCATGCTGTTCGCGTGAGACTTTCGACTCGAGAGGACGTTGGAGAGCTCAGCAATCCGACGAGAGCAGGAAGGGGAAGGAGCAGTCCTCTCGTTCGCTCCCATTGCGCGAAGTCTTTTGATCGCAAGCACAGGTGTAGTTACAACAGCTACACAGCACTTCCCGTCTCCTCCCCATCCTCCCACCATCAGCTCCTCTCCCTCCACTCCCTTCTACACAGGAAGAAAAGATTTCCTGCCCAAGGCGAGTGATGTAGGCACAACTCTGACAACTCTTCCATAATCGCCCGTGAGCGTAAGAACAGCTTCTAATGTCGGCCGAAGCGTTCGTCTCGCTTCTCAGAATCCCTCCTACGTCCTAGAAACGTCGACGAGGAGGACTGTCTAAAGTAATGAGAGCGTTTTGGGGGTCGGGAAGGAAGTTGGGGAGGGGGGTGATTAGCTGGTGGGGCAGTCAAGGAGCAGACGTAGAGCGTCAAGCAGCAAGGTGAGCGTTGAGCATCTGGCTGGAGATCTGGAGGGATTCCGCCGGCGCTGGAGGTCCTTTTCCTTGCTGCCGTCGAGTATTAAGAGAGCGAAGGCGCTCTGTACGACTGGGTGAAGACGCCAGGGAAGAAGAAACTGGCGAAGTGAGAAGTGCGGGAGGGAGGGAGGAAGAGGAAGGAGAGGGGAGGAGGGGGAGGAGGGAGAAACTGCGAAGTACCACGCTGGCGCCTGTGGGCGTCTGGCTCGATTCGGTCTCGCTGGGGCTCCTCCGCCTGACTGTTGGTGTCCAGGATTGGCTGATACTACAGTAAAATACATCTGGTCTACTCCCCAATCGCTCCGACGACGTCCTGCACGATCGCTGCGGTCTCGCGCGCTGGAGAGGAAAGTCATCTCGCTCTCGCCCACAAGGGGTTCTTTTCCCATCCACCACTCCGCACCCATCTTTGACAACAAGCCCACACGCACACCTTAGACCTCAGGAGAGAATCTCGCCTTGTCCCAGACCAGCCTGCCAAGTCCAAGTCCTCCAAGCCTCCCCCCTCCCTCGACAGGCAGCTTTCACCTGCCGCTTTCGGAACTCGCCAGTCTTTCGATCCAACGCCTGCCCGCAACGCTCGAGCTGGCGTGACCGCTGAGGAAACTTTGTGTGAGTGTCCGACTAGGAGCGGAGCCGCAGGAACTGCAGCATCTGGACAGGCAGTTGACCCCGCCCTCTCCCCAGCTCACTTCTCGCCCAAGGATCTCCCGAGCTTGGAGCGACGCCACTCGTTAGGACGCTACGCTGGACTCCTCCGACCTCCCTCCCCTCGACTTTTGACCCTCCCAACCCCACTCCACCGGCTTCGCTTCCTCCTCCTCGTCGATCGACCCAGTCGCTACAATAGCGTACCCACCGGCTCCGCTGTCGGCGGTCGAGCAGTGGATGGAAGTGGCGGACCTCCAGTCGCTTCCCTCTGCCCAGCTCGCCCCTCCGCCGACGTCCAATCCTCCCTTCCCTACTCTCGACCAAAATATCTTGTCCCTCCCCGTCCCACCCTCCTTCTTCCAGCCGCAACCACCCCAACAGCAACCCCAGCAACAGCTGCCGCCGCAACAAGCTCGCCCATTCACCCCCACCGGACCCAGCTCCCCGACGCAAGCCAACCCCTCGCGCCTCCTCCAGCTCTCTCCATCGCAGGCCGAGGCTCTGGCAGGGCTTGGGCTGTCGGCTCTCATCCCCAACAGCTCTCCCTTCAGTCCAGTCGACTCGCCGCTCTCTTCGGGCTCGCCCGCTTTCCCAGGAGACAACGGTGCGAACCAAGGGTATGCGAGGGGAGGTGCGATCAGCGCAGGAGCGGCGTTGGCGGGAGTTATGGCGGGAGGGAATGGAGCAGGACCAGCTCAGCCGATAGGATCGACAGCGGCCGTCGCGCGTACGCTCAACATGGACCTCGACCACGCCTTTCCAACCCCTCCCCTCTCCGGACCCTCGTCGGCCGCCTCGACTCCTTCCGCCATTCCTCGCCCCAATTACGCCTACTACCCTCCTCCTATCCCTGCCGTCCAGCGACACCACCCTTACGCTCACCCAACGCACGCCCGACCAGCCGCCGTCGCGCATTCCCAGTCAACGTCTGCGGTCCCGATGTACTTCTCCTCCTCCCCCGCCGACTCTCCCCTCGCTACCTCCTCCTCTCTCTCCACCGCTCCTCCTTCCCATCCTCTCGCCTACGCCTCCCCTCCGCCTCCCGCCGCCCCTCACCGCGTCCATTCGGCTCCCGCGCACATCCTCACCCTCTCGACCCAAGGCCTTCAACCCGACCCCGAATCGCAGCATCCTCTCGCCAACTCGGCGACGGAGAGTGATGTCGAGCTTAGGTTTCCCGAGATGACGGGCGTCGAATCGGCAGGACAGTACGGGGGAAGCAATCCGAGCGAGTGGAAGCAGGGCGGGTCCATTCCCATGACGCTGCCACCGCTGCAGACTGGGGTTCCTACGAGCGCAGGAGGAGCGGTTTGGGACGGGGAAAGGAGGATGAGCGAGGGGCACAAGGAGCGTTCGGCGGGCTACTTTGATTCTACCGCCGGAGGCTTCTCGTTCGGGAACCCTCAGCACGCGTACGTCGCTCCCCCGGCCACGCCTAGCCGAGTCGTCCAGCTCGACTCGCCCATCCCGGCGATCGCACTCGTGCGAAATCGACTGCCCATCCTCGAGGCGGCGTTGTCGGCGACGGCGAGCGAACCGGGTCACGACGAGGCGGAGATCTGGAAGGGCGTCGAGGGGGCGTACGAGGAGCTCAAGCGAGTGATGATGGGGAGGAAAGAGGCGCGAAGGGATTCGCGAAGGACTGCTGTGACGGCGCTCGGGCCCAAGGTGCAGCCTCCGTCCGTTCCTGCTTCGAGTGAATGCTGATGATCTTTTCGAACAGCGATCCTTCGCTTCGATGGACTACGAATCGCTCGCCCCCGTCGACCGAGATCGCGCCCTCGCCGCCTCGAAATTCCTCTCCTCCCAAGTCCACCCTCCCCTCCTCCACTCCCAGTCGACCCCCGACGTCCCCCTCTCGGCCCAAGCCAACGTCGCCCGAGCGGCAGCCAACGTCCAAGCGTCTCAAGTCCAGCTCCAACAAGCTCAGCTCGAACAGGCGCAAGCGCAAGCCCACCAAGCGCAAGCAGACGCTCAGGCGCGCGCCGACGTCCAGCTTCAGGCCGACGCTCGTGCGCATGCGGAAGAAGACGCTCGCGTCAAGAAGGAGGCTCTCGAACGGGAAGCGGAGACTCAGGCGCATCAGCTCGCCATCGCGCGACACGAGCAGCATCAGCAGGAGCAGTACCAGCAGCAGCAGGCGATGGCCCAGCACGCGCTTCAGCTTCAGCAGGAGCAGCACATCCGCCATGCTCAGGCGCAGCTGCAGGCTCAGCAGCAAGCTCAACAGCAAGCTCAGCAGCAGGCCCAGCAGCAAGCCCAGCAGCAGGCCCAGCAGCAAGCTCAGGCTCAACAGCAAGCTCAGCAGCAGGCGCAGGCTCAGACCCAGCAGCTCGCCTCTCCGCCCGCCTACAACCTCCCCGCCTCGCCCTATCCTCACTCCTCGCACGGCGTCACCCCCCTCGCCCACACGCCCCACACTCCCTCCCCTCTCTCGACCACGATCCCCGCCCACATCCCCCTCACTTCCAACCTCGGCAAGCAGCAAATCTCCCCGACCTCGCGCACGCAGCCCGCCTATCCGGTCCCCGCTCCTCAACCCCTCCCCGTCCCGATCCCCCTCGCTTCGTCCGTCCCCACACCGTTCGGCGCGACGTACGAAGTCCCCACAGGAGAAATGTCGTCGATGGGCGCGATGATGCAGATGCACATGGGCGGAATCGGGACCTTCGCTCCCGACGCGATGGACACGCAAGGGATGGGACTCCCGCCGCTCGAGACTGGCGGAGACGGGGTGAGGCAACCCTGGACGCCTGGGACCACCTACCCCCTCCCCGAGCTCCCCAGCGACGATATGGACGTCTCGGGCGGTCCTTCGGCCAACACGAGGGCAGCTACGGCGGCTCCGACTCCCGCTCCCGCGCCTACTCCCACCGTCGTCGCTTCGCCACCTCATTCGGTCCCAGCGTCGCTTTCGTCAGGTCGACCTTCGCGCTCGAGAGCGGCTTCAGGGTCGGGATCGGGATCGCGCTCGAGAGCTGCGTCGGGATCGGGGTTCCAGAGCGTGTTCGAGTCGAGGTCGCGTGCGGCAAGCTCGGCGAGCTCCGCCTTTGGGATGTACGAGCGGGACGAGGAGGACGAGCTGGACGACGAGCCGGATTACGAGGAGGTGCCGCACAAGGTCTCGAGCCAGTTGGGTTCTGCGTCGGCTGGCGTGGATGCCGAGCTTCGTGCGGCGATGGATCCGGTCTTCCTCGAGTTCCTTGCTGATCTTTGCTCGAATCGTGAGTCATGCTCCCCCCGTTCTTCTTGCGAAGCCATTCTGACCCGCTCGTTTGCAGTGGACGCGACCGATGCGAAGGGCGAGCCGATTCACCAGACGCTCATGGCGAAGAAGATGGAGCGCCTCGACCAGTCGAACGACTTCCGCCCCTTCAAGTTCCGCATCCAAGCGTTCACGTCGGCGTTCGCCGAGAAGCTGCAGGCGGCGGGCTTCCCCGATTCGGACGTGCCAGTCAAGCGGATTCGTCAGTACCTCTGGGCGCAGCCTTGCATCTCCCGGTTCAACGACGACGGCAAGAAGGCCAAGGTTCGTCTCGCTTGCTCTTCTCCTCCTTCGCCGACGACTGATTGAGCTTTGTACGCAGTCGAAGGGCAATCACATCTGGACGATCGAGGCGAAGAAGGTGCCCGACCGCAAGTGGATCTTCCGCGAGTTTACTCGCTGCATCAAAGGCGTCGCTCCTACGATCGCGTTCGTCGGAATGTCTTGGGTCTGGACGCCTCGCGTCTGGGATCCTCAGTGCTCTGTCGCCGCCATCAACGCCGTCTTCTCCTCGCCCTCGCTCCCCGCGTGGCTCGCCTGGGACGACAACGTCCTTTCGGGGGAGGCGCCCGATTCGGCTCGTGGGACGTCGTTCGAGATCATCGCGCTTGCGACGTTCGACGTCAACGGCAAGGCCCAGCAGCTGGAAGCGAAAGTTTCTGTCGTCGTTGCCTCGGTCAGCGACCACGATGGTGCGTGCTCTCTCCCTTCCACTCTCGAGTATTGGCTGACCCCTCGCTCGCCCAGCCGACCTGAGCCACGCTCGAGCACAGGAGGAGCGCAAGGTCGATTCTTCCGCCTACGACTCCCTCATCGCCAGCCCCGCCCTCTCCGCCACTCGAACTCCCTACCTCTCCCCCTCGCTCGGCAGCAGCTCCCTCTACGACGAGTCGACTTCGGCCTCGACCCTCCTCCCTTCCCTCGCCAACATGTCGTCGCAGCCCCTTCCTCAGCCCACTTCTCAGCCCATCTTTGTGCCCAACGATTCTACGGCGACGCAGGATCACCAGATGCAGCTCGAGACGGACGACCACACGGACAGCGAGCTTCTTCGCCACCACCTTCAGCGGCAGGAAGAGCAGGAGCAGCAGTACCTCGTCCAGACGATGTACGCCCAGTCGGCCGACGCCCAGATGCTCGACAACCGCATGGCGATCCCACAGCAGTCGTCGCCGTTCGCAGGGATGGAGTCGCAGGCCGCCCTCCACCAGCGCTACGCCGCTCTCGCCACCCTCCACTCTCACTTCCCCGTCGCCTCTCCCGACTCGTTGTCCTACCCACCGCCGCCTGAGATCGTCGATGCTGCCTTGCAGCAGGCAGCGTTTGAGAGGAGCAACAACCCGTCCTGTACGTCCTCTTCCTCCTTGCTCCTTCCTCCTCCGACGCAGCTCGCTGACGTTCTTCGCTCTGCAGTCTCGATGGATCACGGCCTCTCAAACTTCTCGCATCCCCAAAGCGAGCTCGGCACTCCCCTCCACGACGTCGACGGCCGCCTCGCCAATTTCGCTCTCTCCCAACCTCCCTACACGGTGGATCCGCAAAACCTGTAACCCGTCGCACACCTACACCCTCATACCTCTTACTTCCACCACCCCAAAAGAGGCTGGCATCCTCGTCGAGCTCGTCTTACATCCCCCTTTTACACCCAGTCACTCCTTTCCTACCTCTCCTTGTACTCCCCTTTGCTTGTCTCTCTTTGCTACTACTTCGTCGGTACTCTGCAACAAATAGAATTGGAAACGGAAAGCGTCTTCGGGAGAGCAGCGAGAGGGAGAGCAGCTTCAGCGATACGGGCAGCAAATACCAGCCTCTACGCCTCGAGGCCCATACTGCGCGTTGTGATCTTTACTTCTAGTTCGATTCGCAGGACATCCCAGAGCTTGAGGTTGGGAGCCAGCCGCCGAGACCAAGTGGGGCGGGAGCAAACGCGCGCGCGCGCTCGCAGCTCTCTCTCCGCGACCTCTCCTCACCCACGACGCCTGCGAGAGCATGACTTCCCAGCCGAGCTCGAGCAGCAGCGCCACCTCGTCCCAGTCCCAGCCCTCTCCATCCCTCACTGTCTCGACCGACAGGACCGAATCAACTCAATCCTCGACGGCCTCGACGTCCCTCCCCATCTCCTCCACCAGCTCTATCCCATTCTCTCCCGACGTCTCTCTCTCCTTCCCCGAGAACGCCGCCCACGCCCACGCAGCCGAGCGCAACTCCTCAACAAGCCCACCACGGAACCACTTTAGGGAGCGCTCAATCATTCGGTCGGCGGGATTCGATGCGGCGGAGCTGTCGTGGGAGTGCAAGGAGGGAGAAGGGCTACAGCTGCGGCAGGAGGACGCTTGGAACGAGGCAGAGAGGGGACGGGAGAGCGGTGAGTGGTCTCTCCTCCTCTCTTGCGAGCTCTGGGAGCCTCCAAGCTGATGCGGCTGTCGCCAGTTATCCACGTCGCTACATGCGATCTCGTAGCGGGCTCGGGAGAGTACGCTGGAGCAGACCGCTGCGGTTGTCCTCTGGTGGCGAACCCGATCACGTCGGTCTCCCCGCCTGGTCTCGCCACACTGCGACGACGAGGCGGCTCCGCCAACAACGCGCCAGCAGGGGAACCGGATTGGAAGGAGATGAGGGTCGAGGAGGAATAGGGCATCTCATGGTGGGAGGAGGGGGAACTCCGGGCCTGTTGAGCGGGAATATCGAGGTGCGTCGGTCCAGTCGGCGTTCCTGCGACGTGGGCGGCTCGCTGATACTCTTCTTGGTCACAGTGTACAGCGCATCAGCGCACCTTTGTAAATCATGTGGGAATTGCTTCAGCGCAGGTCAGAAACGATTCGGAGAGTGAGAAGGGAGTGATCGAAGGACTTCCGGAGTTAGGCCTGATCTCGGCAAGTTCGTTCGAGCTCACCGCATGCTCGCCTTTTTCCCGCGCTGCGTTCCTCCCTGACTCGCGCTCTTCTTCTTCTATCGCTCTCCCATCAGGAATCAGCGTACGATGGCACTGCGCTTTTGCTCAAACGAGCTCTCCCTCGTGAGCCTCATGCCTTCCTTCTCGATGCTGCCGCTCACGCTCCGAACAACAGAGCCCTATCGCACCTCCTCTTTGCCGCCGCTTCGACTTCACTCTCGGCTTCGAAAGCGTGTAAGGACCTTCGGTGCGATCAAGGGAAGACAGGATTGATCCGCTTCCTTCGCAGCGTGCTCTCCATCGTCCCCTCTGCCCTCCTTCTCGTCCTCGCTGCCATCAGGATTGTCTGGCTCGCCAAACAACCTACGAAGCTCCCAACCCTACGAGCGTCTACCAAGCTCGCGCAAACAGTCTTTCTCCTCAAGGCGTCGGCTGCGTTTGGCCTCCTTGCTGGGAATCTCGCTGCACTCATCGAATGGACCGTCACGGAGGGACGCCCCGCAGATCCCAAGGGATCGGCAGCTCTATCTCTCGCCCTCGTATCATCTGTACGCCAGCTCTCCATCCTATCCAAGATCGCAGCTGACAGCTTCTCCAGCTCGCCACCCTCCTCCTCTCTTATCTCGAGCACTTTCGCACAACTCGCTCTTCCATCCTCCTCCCCTTCTACCTCCTCGCCACTCTCATTTGCGATATCGCACGAATCCAAACGTTCGCCCTCACTGGATTCCTCGATTCGACCAGCAAAGGGTTCTTCGTCGCGTTCGCGACGGCGTTCGCCTTGCGAGGGATTGTGTGCCTTACCGAGAACATCGAGAAAGGGTGGAATATCGAGCAGCTGGACGTAGTGAGTCCGGAACCGACAAGCACGGGCTTCCTAGACTGACGATTCCTTCGCAGCACGAGAAGCTCTCGCCAGAGTCGACCGCGTCGTTCTTCTCCCGACTCGTCTTCGCATGTTCGTCCTCTCTCCGCCGCCTCCGATACATACTGATCCTTTAAAACCCAGGGGCGACTCCTCTCCTCGTTCGTGGCGCTCGAATCCAGCTCACGCTCAATACTCTCGACCCCATCTCCTCCGACCTCGATTCGATCCCGCTCTGGGAGCGAGGTAGCGCTCAGTGGGAGAAGGAGAAATTTCGCGGGGGCAAGCACCCGCTCGTCTGGACTCTCATCAAGGCGTTCCCCTCAGCGTTGTTTGCGCCCGACGCGCCTTGTGTCATCTACTGCAAGTTACTCTCAAACCGAAGCTTCGCAGTGTACCGACGCTATTTTCTCCCAGCTCTGGCGCAGATCGCAAGACCTGTGGCGATTCACGACGCTTTGGCTTTCATCCAGTCGTACTCGGGACCATCGCCTACGCCAGTCGAGCAGGGATGGGGACTCGGCGTCGGCTTCTTGCTCATCTACCTCGTTTGTGAGTCGCGCGACGTTTTTTTCGCGTCTCGCGAAGCGGTTTCTCATCGTGGGCGTTTGCGTAGACGGGATCTGCTACTCGTGGTGGTTCTTGGCCGTGAATCGAGGGGCTTCGATGCTGCGAGGGTTCTTGGTGTGTTGTCCTCTGGGCTGCGCGAGTCGGGAGCTTACTGACGACTCTTTCCAGATCGAAGCCATCTACCGCAAGGCCTTACTCATTCACGTGGAAGTTGCGAAGGAGACCGGCTCGGGCAAAACGGGATCGATGATGTCCCTCGAAACAGAGTGAGAAAGGGCGCTGTGCCTGTCTCCGTCGCTGACTTTCAGTCTTCTGGCAACAGAAAGATCCTTCTGCGTTTGAACAGCGCCTACGACATTCTCAACGCGTTCATCTTGATCCCCATCGTGCGTTTTCCGGTCTTTCTTCGTGCTTCGCAGCCTCACATTCCTCACTCCGCAGGGCATGGTGCTTCTGTACAACGAGATCGGTGTCAGCTTCATCGCCACCATTCTCAGCGTCGTTCTCTTGACAATGATGGTACCCCCTCTCGCGCGCAAGATCGGTCCAGCACAAGCGGCGTGGAGCAACCTCACCGACACTCGGCAGCGACTCACCAGCTCTGTCATTCGCAACATCCTTCCCGTCAAGCTTTTGGCGTACACGAGCATCCTCGGCAAGAAGATTGAAGTGTTCAGGATGAACGAGCTCGTTGCGTACAAGGAATTTTGGGTGCAGATGGGAAGGGTACGCACGACTCTTCGACCACCCCGTGCTCTGCTCGCTAACCCTCAGTTCGCGCTAGGTTGTCATCTTGACCAACTGGGGAACGAACGGCGTTTCACTCATCACTCTGGGAGCTTGTGCGTCCGCACCATCCTTCGCAGTTTGGTTACTGACCTTCTTCTTCCCAAGACTCCGTCGTCACCATCGTGAACCCCAACGCCGCTCCGCTCGGAACGCAGAAGATGTTCTCAGTTCTCGCTGTTCTCGTCACGTTGTCGACCCCGCTGTTCTCACTGTGCGTAGAGAGCCTCGTGCGCGAAGGGCCTCGCTGACGAGATGTTCGCAGCGGGCAAGGGTGGGCGTCGATAGTTTCAGCTTGGACCTGTAAGCTCGGTTGCTTCCGTTACTTCAGCAGAGCTGACTGAGTCTTTGCAGCAATCAAGCGCATCGAGACGTTCCTCCTCTCGGAAGAGCGCCCTTCGCAAGCGCAGCAGCTCTCTCCAAGTGCCGACGCCATCGTCCTCACCAACGCTTCTTTCGGGTACAAGGACTCGACATTCCTCCACGACCTCTCCACTACGATTCCTCAAGGCCAACTCACCATGGTTGTCGGCCGCGTTGGCTCCGTGAGTTCCTCCGAACCTGCATCCCTCCCTTTCTAACGTTTCTCGCAGGGCAAATCGAGTCTTCTGCACGCCTGCCTGGGCGAAGTCGACCTCCAGAAAGGACAGATCAGTGCTCCGAGCTGTCGGACAGCGTACTGCTCGCAAGACGCCTGGCTTCGCAACGAAACGATCCGCGACGCCATCACCTTTACGAGTCCTTTGGAGCCTGCTTGGTATTCCTCCGTTCTACGTGCTGTGGAGCTCGTCACCGACCTCGAGGCATGGCTCAGCATCTAAGTCCTCGATTTCGTTTCTTACTTCGGAAGCGCAGATGCTTCCTCGCCGAGACGAGACGCTTGTCACTGAGCTCTCGGGTGGCCAACGCCAGCGTGTCGTAAGTTCACTTGCTTTGAGCTCATTCGAACTTCGCTGATCATCTTTGCAGGCTCTGGCTCGCGCGTTGTACTCAAGAGCGGAACGATATCTCCTCGACGA
Source organism: Glaciozyma martinii (assembly GCA_025758715.1). NCBI lineage: Eukaryota > Fungi > Basidiomycota > Microbotryomycetes > Kriegeriales > Camptobasidiaceae > Glaciozyma > Glaciozyma martinii. The sequence continues at coordinate 95,815 of JANGFH010000016.1, read as the reverse complement.
TGTGTTTAGCGCCTTGGACCAGAACGTCGTGCGTCTTTCCTGCTTCCTCCCGCAGTTCCTTTCGCAGCTGATCACTAGAAAAAAACCGCAGGAAGCGCTGGTATTCGGTGCCCTCTTCGACCGCTCTCGAGGCCTGCTCGTGGGCAAGACCGTCGTCCTCGTCTCGAACGGCAGTACGTCCAAGACTCCACACCTCCGACTTCTCAGCTGACACCGCGCTCCCCAGTCTACCGACTCTCTCATTCGGACAACGTCATCATGCTCGAAACTGGTCGCATTGCGCAGCAAGGCTCCTACTCGTCCCTCCTCGAGTCAGCAGGCGCGATGAGCGACCTCGTTCGGGATTTCGTTTCGAGTGAGGGACATGCCGCTGGCGCAGGAAGCGAGGTCGACGACAAGGATACCTCAAAGGACGACGCAAAAACTCCTGCTCTCACGACTGACGACGAAGGACGGCGAGGCGCTGTCGGTTGGGCGATTTGTGCGTGTTTCTCCTTGCGATGCGATGGGAACTGATCCTCGCAACAGACAGCTTCTTTGGCAAGGCGGTGGGAGAATATCGACTCATCATCTACGCATTGCTCTGCATCATCTCTTCGTGAGTCGGGAGGGATCCACCTTCAACGGCTCGTCACTAAGCGCGAACACAGGTCCGTTCCTCTCGCAATCAACATCTACCAGCAAACCTGGGCCGGCTCGCTTGACCAGGTTCGTCACCCGTCTTTGAACGAACATCGCTGAAGCTGATTCCCTTCGCAGGAGCCTCGTGGGGGTCTGCGCAGCTACTTTGGAGGCTATGTCGCGCTTGAGCTTGTCGGCCTCGCTGCCTTTTCTTTGTTTTTCTTTTATTCGGCGATGTCTACGATGCCTGCAGCCTCGCGAGCACTCCACAAGTCTCTTCTCACCGGTGTCCTCAACGCGCCGCTGGCGAAGATTGAGGAGGCGGGGATTGGCAAGGTGAGAGGCTGGTCGCTCTCGTTTGGCGCTTCGCTGATCCTTCGGTCAAGGTCGTCAACAGGTTCTCCAGCGACCTCTTCCTCGTAGATTGGGACTTGCCTCTTGCTCTGATCAACTTCACGTCGTGCGTCCTCATGTTCGAGCCTTCCTTTCGGGCTGAGCTGACGCTGCCTTTCAGAACTGGAGCGATGGTGGTGGCGTCGCTTCTCTTCATCATTATCGCAGCACCTTACGTGGGTCTAATCATCGTCGGTGCGTGTTTTCCGACTCTTTCTTTGTGCAAACACTACTGACGCCGTCTTCAGGGGTCGGCTTCGTCTTTTTTGGAATTCAGCGGTTCTATACACGGACGTCGCAGCAGATTCGACGACTGGACCTGGGATCCAAGAGTGCTCTGTACGGACTACTCACTGATACGTGAGTTTGGTTTCGGGATCTCTCTTCGCGGAAGACCTTGCTCACTCCTCCTTCGCAGGGTTGACGCGGATGGGATTCGGACCGTTCGAGCCTTTGCTTGCGAAGATCACTTTGCTGCGATCAACACGAGGCGCGTCCAGACAAGCCAGCAGCCTTATTGTAGGATCCTTCTCCAAGAACACCGAGGCGAACACCAGCTGACGATGCCGTGTCCAAGACTTGATGAACGTCTCGCGTCGCTGGTTGAATTCAGCTATCAACATCGCTGTAGCAGTCATCAACGCCTCTCTCGTCTTCTTCGCTGTCGGATAGCGCAACTCGACTTCCGCCGGACTCTTCGCTGTCGCTTTAATTCAGGCTACCACTCTCACCGATGGGCTCAATCATATGTTCACTAGCTGGTGAGATAGTTCCCCTGGGGCCTTTTCAATCACTGCTGACGACGCTGATTGCAGGGTCGAGGTTGAGATCGCTGTCGTGGCCGTCGAGAGGTAGGAGGACGTGCGACCTCGTGTCGTTCCGCGAGCTGACGAAGAACATTCCTTTCGCAGGATCAAGGAGTTTTTCGACTGGACGCCTGAAACGCTGGACGATAGGGAGAACGACAACGAGAAGAAGGACTTGCTCGAGGTGTGGCCTCGCCAAGGAGGGATTCAGTTCAAGAACGTTTCGGCTCGCTACCGACCGGACTTGGAGCCTGCGCTCAAGGAACTCAGCTTCAAGATTCGCGCAGGAGAGGTTAATCGGATCTTTCTGGATGTGCTGCTACGTGCTGAGCTGACGCCTTCCTTTGCACAGCGAGTCGGAATCGTCGGGCGCACAGGTGGGATTTTGAGCCATTCCTCCTTCGCTGGTTCGAATTCTTTGACTTCGCAGGGAGCGGCAAGTCGACTCTTCTCGCTGCGCTTTTTCGCAAGATCCCTATCGACGACGACGGGCAGCTGACCAGTGCGTGGCTTCCATTCCAGCTCGAGCGAGGCTGATGAGGCTCGCAGTCGACGGCAAGGACATCACGGAGCTTCCCTTGGACGTTCTGCGTGGAGGAATGAGTCTGATCCCGCAAGATCCTCTCCTCCTCGAGATGTCAATTCGCGACAGGCTTTCGCTGGAGGGAGACCGAAGCGATGAGGAGATTTGGGCTGCCCTCGAGCTGAGCTCGGTACGTCCGAATCCTCCTCTGCAGCTCCACGTCCTCTACTGACATTTTGCGCACCAGATGAAGGCCATCGTCGAAGCTCTCCCGCTCAAGCTCGAGGAACCCGTTTCTGGCTCAGGATCGTTCAGTCGAGGGCAGAAACAGCTCCTCGCCCTCGCCAGGACCCTTCTCCGAAGTTCGTCCTGCCTTCTTTTCCCTAGCATCGTCAATTCTGATGCGCCAATCTCTTAAGAGCGAACCATTGTCTGCCTGGACGAAGCCACGAGCAGCATCGACGTCGAAACGGACGCTGCGATCCAGTGCGTTCCAGTTCCTCTTCGGCTCCGAAGCACGTCGCTGATTTCTCCTCCCGCAGGCAAACTCTGAGGACCTCCTTCGGCGGTTCTACCATCATCACCGTCGCTCATCGTATCGCGACCATCAGGGACTACGATCGCATTCTCGTCATGCGTGCGTGGCTGCTCTCGTTCACTCCTCTCCCGCGCTAAATCCCTCCTTGGTGCGCAGACGACGGACGCCTTGTTGAGCAGGGAAGTCCAGAGGAGCTCCTCCGGATCTAAGGTGGTCTCTTCCGCCGGCTAGTGCACGGCGACGAAGCAGCTGCGAAGGATGAGGCCGTCGAGGAGATCTCGATTCTTTGAAGGAGGTGCTTGGGTACTGGGTGTTTGGAACTTGGGGTAGCAGGTCAATGCCGAGAGAGGATGCTTTACAAAATTCAAGTGACAAAAGCGATAGAGAGCGAAAGAACGAATGCTGGATCTGTGTGGAGTGGGGAATGCGAGGGAATCATGGGGGTGCAAAGGCGTCGTCGTGATGACGAGGGGAGGGGAGGGGAAGGAACGGGAGAGAAAGAAAGGAAGGGAGTAGGGGTGGTCAGCGCCGCTCTCGCTTCTCCTTGGCGATCCGCTCCTTCTCCGTCGTGTGGATGACTTCCAGTTCGAGGACGACTGCAGGGAACGAGCGACATCAGCGGCTGCACGCTGAAGAAAGAGCGGGAACGCACCTTGCGCCATTGCTGGACGCTGCGATGGATCGCTGTCCCACATTGCTGCGATGAGGTGGAGGATGTCGAGACCCCTGCGACGGAACGAGGATGAGCAAGCGAGTTCGCAGAGGAGGCTGATAACGTACCAGAGGCGTCCCATCCCAGCGGTGGAAGGGCGAAAGTGCTTCTGGCCGACTGGGGAGGAAAGAGAACGTCAGCAAACACGAACGAAGCTCCCGACCTCGCAGAAACGCACCTTCACTGTAGATCGCGTGCTCGTTCATGCCTGCGAGCCAAAGGATCAGTACCAGCACGACGAAGAGGGCAGGAAACGGGCGAAAACGAACCTTCGAACGGGTAGCGCTTGACGGGCTGGTTCCACGTCAACATCTCCCAGTAGACGAGGCCAGTCGAGTAGACGTCGACCTTCTCGCTGTACCTCGGGTTTGCCGTCCACAGCTCAGGCGCCTGGTAGTTGACGGTCCCAACGAGGGAACGAATCATGCTCCTCGTACTCGTCTTGACCCTCGCGAGTCCAAAGTCGTTGATTTTGGCGACGCCCTGAGCGGTGATGAGGACGTTGGAGCTCTTGATATCGCGATGAATGATGCTCGGCTTCCTCGAATGAAGGTAGTCCATCCCTCGCGCGATCCCGAGCATCATCTCGACCATCGAGAGCCACGGCGGGTGAGCGACGCCGCGGATGTAGTCGAACAGGTCGCCGTTGGCGCAGAGCTCGGTGACTATCATGACGGGGACGGTGGAGGGCTCCTTGGGGATCGAGACGCCGATGAAGTGGACGATGTTGGGGTGGCGAAGGTCGCGCAGGAGACCGAGCTCCTTGATGTCCATCTCGGTGAGGTGGCCACGAATGTCGGCAATGGCGATCGTCTTCTTGCGGTAGATGCCCTTGTAGACGTCCTGTGCGAAGCTCCACATCAGCTCGTCGGTTCGAGACTCAAGACAGCGAAACGCACCTTGAACCCTCCGCTGCCAACCTTCTCGAGCCTGGTCAACTTCTCCGGCGCAATCTCCTTGTCCTGCAGCTGCAAGCTCTCCAAATCGAGCGCGTTGACCTCCTCCTGTTCGTCGTGCTTCGAGTACTCGGGCGTGCGCGGCTTCTCGGGACTCGACGAGTGGTCCTTGCGCATGAGGAGGGGGGGATCGACCGAGCTGGCGGAGGAGACGATGGCGGCGAGAGCTTGAGTCTTGGTCTCCTTGCGCGCGCGGGCGGTGGCGTTCGAAGCGGCGGAGGCGGTCGAGTTGGAAGAGGAACCTCCGCCGGAGGAGGCGTCGAAATCCTGGTCGCGCTGGAGGAAGAATGGCATCAGCGTCGTGTCGAGAGGGTGGTTGGAGTGAGAACGCACCCATTCGAGCAGAGCGTGCACCAGCTCCTTCTTCGTTCCTTCGCCATCGAGCTCGCGTTCTTCGCACAGGCGCACCAGGTCGTCCCTCGAGAATCGCAGCAAGCTCTTCGACGTCGCCGAGGCCAAATCAACTGCTCCGCCAGCAAAGACTCGGCATCAGTACGCGACTCGGATCCCCAAGTCCTCAAAGGGAAAGTGACGCACCACCCTCCTCACTCTCGACCGCCTCCTCCTCCTCCTCCTCAACAAGGTCCTCCTCACTCCCCTCCAGCTCACTCGCGCTCTCCATCTCCTCATCCTCGTCGCTCTCCCTGCTCAGCTCGACGACCTTGCCGTTCCTGAGCTTCCTCGCCGCCCTCTCATGCGAGACAATCTCCACCGAAACGTCTGCCTCCTCCTCCTCCTCGGAAGTCTGCCCATCCTCGGGAGGCGTCTCCACCTGCCCCCTCGTCCTCCTCCCCGCGATCTTTGCCACCGCTTTAACCTTGGCCGCTCGCTCAGGCCTCTCCCTCTCCCTGACTGGGGAATACGCAACGACGCCACCCCTCGTCCGATGAGCAACAGGAGAAGGTCCCTCGCTCTCCTCCTCCTCCTCCTCCTCCTCTTCCTCCTCCTCGGAATGCTCGTCCGCACCGTCATCCGCCTCCTCCTCGAGCGGGATAAACTTGACGTTCTTCCCCTTCTTCTCCCGCACCGTACGGACCTTCTCCTCCGGTCTCCCAGGAACGATCTTCTTCCCGTTCCGCAGTTCGTGGCCTTCGAGCATGCTCCCGCTGCGGGTCCTGACGACGCGCGGAGGGATGTTCGGGAGACTTTGGGACCCGCGGCGGAGGGTACGAGTCGGACGAGGGGCGGCAGAGGAGGTGGAAGATGAGGAGGAAGAGGGGGGTGGAGTGGGGTGCTGCGAGGGACGGGAGCGGGTGCGTTTCGAGGGGAAGGGGGAGGGTTCTTTCGAGGTCGAGGCGTGCGGGGAGTCGGCGTCGTCTGCTTCTGAGGAGGATGCGTCTTGCTCTTCTGAAGCGGCTTCCGAGGGCTCGGGACGCGCGTCTAGGATCTCTTGGATAAACTGAGGCTTGGTGAGGTGCGAGGAGGACGAGGGAGAGGTGGAAGTGGCGAGGGCGTGGAGTCGTTGTACTTCGGGACGGAGAAGGCGGTTGAGTGCGGTGGCAGGGGCGAGGTGGAGGTGGTAGTCGTCGGCTGTGCGGGGAGAGGTTAGCTGTGTTGAGTGAGGGGAGAGGGCACGAGGAACGCACTGTCGTCGGTCATCTCCACGTCCCCTTCCTCGACCTCCTCCTCCTCGACTTCCTCCTCTGATACCTCCTCGTCGTCGCTCGAAACGACCTCGACGACCCTCTTGCGCTTCCTCGCGTTCCCCCCACTCTCATCCGCCAAGACCATCGCGCTCGTGCTCCTCGTATGCTTCTTCGTCCTCGCAGACCTACTTTGCCTCATCGAGCCGCTCTGGTGGATCGCGTGGTGCGAGGAGGAAGGGTGTCGAACGGTGTGGTTGACGGGGAGAGGCGAGAGGATCTGGAACTTGGGGCGTCGGTGGGGGACGGGGTGAAGGAGGGGGTCCGCGCTTCCTTTCGTGCGGAGAGTCGGGCGAGGGTGTAGCCGAGAGGGACCTGCAAGAGGGCGCGAGTGGGGCGGGGAGGTGCGGCGGGGGAGGGAGGAACGACGAGGGCGAGAGGGGCCAGCTGCTGACGACGACTTGCGGGTCCTGTTTCTCAACGTGTGCGCTGGGTTTTCGTCGTCTGACTCGGTGTCGTCCTGCTCTTGCTCGTTCGAGTCGGCTCGAGAGTGACGGCGAGAGGTCGAAGTCGTTGCTGGGCGCTTGCGCTTGCGGGATCGGTTGGGGGCGAGAGTTGTTGACTGGTGGGAGAGGCGACCTGCCATAGGAAGGCCCTTTTACGGGTTCTTGTAGTCCAGCCCGCTCGTGGACAAGTCGTCGTCGTCGACAAAGCGAAGTTGAGGTCAGAACTTGGCCCTCTTCTCGTCTCGTTTCTCAGTTCGAGTTTGAATCCCAAGAGGTATCGAAAGGGGCAAAGGAGGGACTGCTGATTCGAACCTCTCTCGACGTGTGAGAGCGGGGAGGGGGAGTTGTCAGGAGGAGGAGGAGGGGATTAAATTTAATAAAATAAATCGAATAAATTCTCAGAGATCTTCGAGCTTGGTGGTGACGCTCTGCTCGGGCTCTCCTCTCTGCTTTCCAAGAATGACTGCTCGAACCCTTGCTATCATCCTCGGGGCTGGACCAGGAACAGGCCAAGCTGGTGAGGCGCCTTCCCATCGCCAACTCGTGCTCAGCTGAACCCGTTCGTCCTCAGTCGGACTGGCCTTCAGCAAGACGTCCACCGCCGTTGCTCTGCTCGCACGTAACCCCGCCACGCTCCAGCGCGTCTCCAGCGCGATCAACGCGGAAGGAGGGAACGTAAGCTCGGCTCCAGCCTCCTCCGAACCTCCAAACGCTGAAGAGCTCACGACCTCAGTCCGCACCTTTCCCCTGCGATGCTTCGTCCGCCGAATCCCTCGCTTCTGCATTCGCAGAGATCCGCAAGACCTTTCCCGATCATCACCTCAAGGTGGGCACTTTCTTGAGTTTCGCCCCTTGCGAGGTCTAACGAGTCCCTCCCCAGGTCGCCTGCTTCAACGCAAACGCTCCCTTTGTCATGAAGCCGTTCCTCGACCTCAAGGCATCCGAGATGCAGACGGGCATCGATCTGAACATGTTCGTCTCCCTCTCCCCTCCCTTCTCGCCTACTCACCTCGCGAACAGCATGGGCGCCTTCTACTTCTCCCAGCTTGTCGTACCTCTTATGCTCGAACACAAGACGGGAGGAACGATGATCTTCTCTGGAGCTACCGCCGCTATCAAGGGTCCGTCCCTCGCACCTTCCTCCTCTCGCAAACCCTGACGCTCCTCGAAACGCAGGAGGAGCCAAGTTCGCCGCGTTTGCGCCTTCCAAGTTTGCCCTCCGAGGACTCAGTACGTACACTCGTTCTCCCTGGAGCACCCACTGACGATCGATTCCTTCGCAGGTCAGACTCTCGCTCGCGAATTCGGCTCTCAGGGAATTCACGTCGCCCACGCCATCATCGACGGTCCGTTCGCTCCTCTCCTCTCTCCATCCTCGCTTACTTACGAAGAGAACAGGGTTCATTGACACGCCCTCCGTCACGAAGATGATGGGACCGGGCGAGGAGGATGCAAGGATCGACCCGGCCGATATTGGCAAGGCGTTCGTTTACGTCGCCGAGCAGGGGAAAAACTGCTGGACTCAGGGTGTGTTTCTCGTTGCGTTAGAGGTCGAGGAGAGCAGTACTGATCGGTCGGGAAACAGAGCTCGACTTGAGGCCTTTCGCGGAGAAATTCTGAGGCACGCTGAGGGCGGAGCTTGATTCTGGATGTATATACTTGGTATTTGGATCAGATCGCAGCTTCAGAACGACAAAAAGCCTGCAAGAGGGAGAGGAAAGGAGACAGGGCGAGAGAGAGCGCCGAATCCCTCCCAGCCAACGTCCAACTCGCCGCTCCTCTCCTTGCCTTCCTCCTCTCCCTCTCCGCCCGCCCCCACCTCCCCAGGACTCTCCCTCCTCTCCCCCGTATCCCCTCTCGCCCGCCATGCCTCCCAAGAGTGCGTATCCTCCTCCCGCCGCCTCGTCCAAGTCACCACTAACTCCTCCCCTCCAGGCGACCTGAACAAAGCCGGCGTCGAGTCCTCCGACTTCCCAGTCCTCTGCGAAACCTGCCTCGGCGCAAACCCGTGCGTCCCGCTTACCGCCTCTCCACGCTCCAGACGACTGACGAAAGAGATGGGTCCCACAGCTACGTCCGCATGTCCAAGCAGAACCTAGGCGCCGAGTGCAAGATCTGTACCCGCCCTTTCACCCTCTTCCGCTGGCTCCCTGGGGCAGGAATGAGGTACAAGAAGACGGAGATCTGTCAGACGTGCGCCAAGACGAAGAACGTCTGCCAGGTGCGTTTCTGCGTTCGATGGGAGGGAGAACGGGAGCTGATACGGGGAGGGGAATAGACGTGCTTGCTTGATTTGCAGTTTGGACTGCCGACGCAGGTTCGTGATACGGCGTTGGGGTCGAAGGGAGGAGCTCCGACGAGCGCCATCAACAGGGAGTACTACGCGCAGAACAGTACGTCCTTCCGCCCACGAGCGGCGAATGGGAGCTAACAGCTGTGCGGTCGTAGTGGAAGGCAAGCTCGAGGACGGAGCTTCGGGAGCCATCTCGTTCGGCAAAGCGGACAGCGCAGGTAAGGAGCTCCTCAAGCGACTTGCGCGCGCAGACCCGTACTACAAGCGCAACCGCCCTCACCTTTGCTCGTTCTACGCCAAGGGTGCTTGCAACAGGGGAGACGAGTGCCCGTACCGCCATGAGCTGCCGGTGGAGAACGCGTTGAGTCACCAGAACATCAAGGATCGCTGTGCGTTCCTCTCTCTTGCGCGCGCTCTTGGGAGTCTGGGTGGGAAGCTGATGAACGCGTTGCCACCAGACCACGGTGTGAACGATCCCGTCGCGCACAAGATCCTCGCTTCGCACGCCGCTTCCTCTGGCCTCGCTCCCCCCGCCGACGCCTCCATCGTGCGTTCCTCCCTCTTCCTTCCTTCTCTCCTAGGTACTAACGACCACTCCCCTACTCGCAGACCTCCCTCTTCCTCTCCTCCCTCCCCCCTACCGCCACCGAAGAGTCCATCCGCGCCTTCTACGCCCCCTCCTCCTCGTCCCTCAAATCCGTCGTCCTAGTCGCAACCTCGCGCGTCGCTTTCGTCAACTTCACCGACCGAAAATCCGCCGAAGAAGCCGCAGCGAGGAGCAGCATCAAGGTCGTTATCGAGGGCGTCGAAGTCAAGTGCCAGTGGGGACGGAGCAGGCCCAAGAAGGCGGGCGCACCGGTCGTGCCGACGGGGGAGTTGGCGGTCGTGGCGGAGAGGGAGTTGGCGAGTACGGGGAAGTAGGCGTGCAGGAGGAGGTGTAGTATTGTTCAATGTCTTTCGGGTTTCGTCTTGTTTTCTCCTGCGGAGACTTTGCTGCTTGTGTCGCTTCTTTCACTGGTTCTTACACTTCCGGACGGCGCAGCTCTCCTCACTACTTCGCACGCGCAGATCCACACGCTCGTGGTGATTCTTCTGAGGAGGCGTCGGCGGACTCGCTGGAGGCATGGGGGAGAGCGCTCGGTTTCGCTGCTCAGTGGGCACGACGCGTCTTGGACGTGCTCGAAGGTGCGAGGGACTCTTTTTGCGGTTACGCTCCAGCTCTGGCCTTGCAGCATCTTGCTCCCAGGCAGGTCCATTCCACCGAGCGCGAATCTCAGACTTCGTCGACCGCCCTCGTTTGAATGGATCCTCTCGACACGCTCCCTGGAGCAAGACGATGCAACGATCTCTGAATGGTTTTGGAAGCGCTTCCCTGGGTGGATTCGGGAGGGAGTAATCCTGGCGGAGGTGAGAAGGGGATCGAGCTCAGCGGTTGTTTCTTTGTTTTTTTCGATCGAGGTCGTCTTTGTTCTCCCTCTCGGATGGATTCCTTCCGCTGGAAGAGCTTGAACTGCTTGCTACTTCTCTTTCTCACTTAACGCACTCTCTCCTTCACTCTCCGTTCTCCTCACTCCACCCCAACCCGCCCCCCCACCTTCCTTCAAGATGCGCACTTCCTTCGTCGCCCTCGCCCTTGCCCTCGTCGCCCCTGCTCTCGGAGCTGCCCTCGAGCGTCGCCAGGCCCCCACTTGGTGAGATTCTTTCACATGGAGCAAGCCAGAAGGAGCTAACGACGTCTCCTCCTCAGCGTGCTCCAGTGCATCGCCGCCAGCACGGCTGGCACCAACTGCGCCACCTCCGACACCGTCTGCCTCTGCACTTCCCCCGTCTTCATCACCCAGGTTGCCGAGTGCCTGCCCGCTGGGTGCAGCGCTGACGACGCTGCTCTTGGAGTCACCTTTGGCCAGAACGTGAGTCCCTCCCCTTTCAGCTTCCCTCTCCTCGCGTACTGAACCTCCGTTTCCTGATCCAGTACTGCGCTTCGGTCGGAGCTACCATCGTCATCCCCGCCGGCGTCTCTGCCACCAGCGTCGAAGCCGCCGCCGAGACCAGCGTCGCGTACGTTCCTCTCTCTCCCGCTCCCCGACCCCAAAACTAACCTCCTCCTCCCCAGTCCCGCCGCCACCACCTCTGCCGCCATCGTCCTCACCACCTCCGCCGCACCTACCACCTCTGCGGCCCCTACCACTTCCGCCGCACCCACTTCCTCCTCCTCTCCCACCTCCGCCGCAGTGGCGGCCGCGACGACTGCCGCCAAAACCGGGGACTCTCCCCTCCTTGAGATCCCCATTGCCCTCCTCGCCCTCCTTGGAGCTGGGACCTTCTTCCTGTAGATGTTGGGACGCGCGAGGGGATTTCGAGGTTTCGAGTACGGAGGTATTTATTGGGGTTTGTGGGGCGTCGACGGGTGGAATTACCAGTCGTTTGGATGCTTTCTTGGGGGCGATTGAGTGCGAGAAGTGAGAAGAGAGAGAGTGGCTCGATGATGGCTGAGAGCAGGTATCTGCGAGAACGGCACGTCGCTCGTCGCGAGCTCAAAGCAAGCAGAAGCACTCGTCGGTGAGTGGTTCGTGGCGGAAAGCCACACCAAACAGAGAGAGAGCTTGGAATCTGTGGGTGGTCGCAGAGCAGAACGCGAGCGAGCTGGTGAGAGCGACGAACCGCGCACGAAGGTCGGAGCAGCGTCCCCTCTCACCTCGACGACGGCGCCAGCAATGCGTATGCAATGTGTATTATTGGGGACATTAACAAGAACAGCAGCACCCTCCGAGTGCCCTTCGAAGCCCTCTAACCGCGACTTCTCCCCCCGCCTCCCTCCTCCGCAGCTCCTCCTCAGCTCCCTCGGGTTGATCAGCACGAACAGCCGCTCTCGGGAGTCGTGTTTGTCGGCGTCACGGAGACATCAATCACTGCGCGCAGGGAAACCGTCAGCTCCAGCTTCAGCACCCATCCCGCCACTCCTCCCGCTCGCAACCAAACTCCCCAGCGACTGTCCCTCCGCCCGCTAAGAACAAACACCAAACTCACTCTGGTTCCCCGTTGCCGCGCCCTCTGCTTCCCTCTCCATCCCCGGTAGCGCCTGCGCAATCTTGCGGAAGAGGGTCTTGACGTTGTGGCCCGCCTTTGCGGAGGTTTCGATGAACATGACGTTGAGCTCCTGGGACTTGGTCTCGGCCTCCTCCGTCGTGACTTGTCTGTTCGAAGCTCTGGGCTCAGTACCGTGCAGAGGACGAGGGGGAGATGGAAACGAACCGCTTGTCGTTCAGATCCGTCTTGTTGCCGACCATGACAATGATAACGTCGCTTCCTCGCTCGGCGCGCACGTCGTCCACCCACTTGGTGGTGTTCATGAAGGAAGTGCGGTCTGCACAAGGGGAGAGGAGGGGAAGAGGAGGAGGAGGCGGGAAGGCGGGGTCAGCTGCTATCTCCCCGCAGATCCACCAGTGCAAGCAACTCACTCGTGATGTCGTACACGACTACTGCCACGCTGGAATCGCGAATGTAGGAAGGAATGAGAGAACGGAATCGCTCCTGTCCCGCGGTGTCCCAGAGCTGAAGGCGCACGGTGCGATCCTCGAGGTACATCGTCTTGGAGAGGAAGTCGATGCCTGTGCGGTGTGAATCCAAAGGTCAGCTCACGCCGCAGCCGTAAGAGGAGGAGGTGCGGACCGATAGTCGCCTGATAGGTGTTGTCAAACGTGTCGTACCTGCGGACGAGGGATCAGCTCACTCCCCAGCTCTGGAACAAGGACGACGCACATGAACCGAGTAATGAGAGAAGTCTTTCCAACACTCTGTTCGCCCAAGAAGACTAGCTTGAACCTGGTTCCAAGGGCATCAGCACCACAGACCCTCCTCCGCGCGATTCAGACCACGCACTTCTTGAGGGCGGCATGAGCGAACTCTGAAGTCTGAGGAGCGGCGCTGACGGGGGTCGAGGGGGTGATGGGAGCCTTGGGCGCCTCCTCGACTGCAACAGGGACGGTGGCGGTTGGCACGACCACGGCTTCCGGTGCGACTTCAGCCTCCTCGACGACGGCGGGAGCAGGCGTAGGAGCGTCATCGTCGGCCTCGGGAACGATGGTGGCTGGTTGCTGTTCTGACATGGCCGTTAACGTGAGCTTGTAGAGGTGGTCGAGAGGAAAAAGGTCTGGAGACGAAGTGAGCTCGACGACCTGCCCCCTCCAAACGCTGTTCCCAAAGCGGTCGGCTGCTTTCTTCCTTCGACCTCGCCTTCTTGCGATAGAAGGGACCCCTGCAGATCGACTCTACCGCGAGATGTCAAACGATCTCTCCCTGGGGCAGCTCCTCACACGCGGCATCCGAACAGCGTTCAAGGTCTCCGAAGCTGGCTCTCCCAACGACGCGGCGATTCAGGTGAGCCCACCTCCTCCGCGTGCGGACGAGAGGTGGTAGCTGAATCCTAACTCGGCGTGGACAGACCCTCCTGCAAGCAGCTTCGTCCGACCTCACCATCTGCTCGTCCCTCATCTCCCGACTCGGCATCCTCTCCCCGAACGAAACGCTCGAGGACATCAACACGCGCGACCTTCGATGCTTGCTCGTCGAGTGCTTGAGGGGGGAGATGGAGGTGCTGGTCAAGACCAAGGGGGGCAAGGAGCGGATCCAGTGGCTGACACGGGCCAAGGTGAGTTGTGCAGTCAGAGCAGGGGAGCTGGAGCTGATCTGAGCGGTGCAGGAACACTTTGAGGCGTACATTATGCTCATTGATCGCTACGAGGTCATCCCAGAGCAGAAGAGGGGCGTCTTTGCTGGTCCTCAACACGCGACTCAGGATCCCTCGCGCCGGCGGGAGAGCAAGATCGCTCAGTACAAGATGGAGCGCGAGATCAAGGGCAAGCTCGAGGTGAGCTCGTTCCGTTCTCCCGCCCTCGCTTTCGCTAAAGGTCTCCCGCAGGAACTCAGAAAACGCCGCTCCGAACGTCGCCCTCACGCCTCCTCCTCCTCCGCCGCTGCCGAAGCCGAAGACGACGACCTCGCCTACTCGTCCGACTCGGAAGAGGACGACACCTCCCGCCCGCTATTCATCAACCTCCTCCTCTTGCACTACCTCACTGCGCACGCCGAGCTTTCGAGCATGGCACAAGAGCTCGAACTGCTCCAAATCGGGATGGCGATGAGCGACTTGCCGCGCGGACGAGGGGAGGACGACGGGCGGGAGCACCTGCGGGAAGTGGAGGACGAGCTTAGCTGGCGCGTCGAGCGGTTAGGCGAAGGAGCCTCGGGACCACTGCTGGATCCGCACGGAAAGGTGCTGCGACCCTTCACCATCCTCCCCTCCACGACTTCCCACCTCTCGACCCGCCTTCGACTACAAGAAGAGGTTTTCCGCCCTTCGCACCGCCTGCCGACGATGACGATCGACGAGTTCTTGGAGCAGGAGGAGGCGCAGGGGAATATCTTGCAGGGAGGAGGGCCGGCGAGCAGCGATGCGGTGGAGCAGGCGAGGAGGGATGAAAAGGGGGCCAAGGAGGAGGATACGGCTGGAGGTTATGCGGCAGAGGAGGAGGGGATCCGAAAGGTTCGGGAGTGGGACGAGTTCAGGGATACCCACCGGAAGGGAGAGGGGAACATGTGAGTTTGCGGTCTCGGCGTTGGGACAGGGAGCGAGTGCTGACAGTTTGTTTCGCCGCAGGCACAATCGTGGTTGATGCAATCACTGCTTAGGGAGAGCTCTGGCTGTTGCTTTCCCGTCTGTTGGTGCCGGAATCAGGGAGAGCGAGACCTGGTTGCGAGGCGATTGACTCATGTGGATTTCGGATGATCTGCCAGGCGTGAAGGCGCGCTAGTCAATCTACGGTATATACGCGCGGAACCTCAGAGCTGCTGGCTCCAGGATCGCAGAATCTCGAGAGAGATTGAGAAAGGAGAGGGGTGCTCGGCGGTTTGGGGCGCGGGGCCACGACGCGCCTTGCCCTCCTACCTCACCTCCCCTCTTCTTTCGAGCTCTACCGCGGGTGCTGGTCCTGGCCAAGCTCCAATGGCACCAACGGCACCTCGCACCGCCCGTCTATCAGTCTCCTCCGAGACGACAGTCGGCTCTCAGGCACACCACGCACCTCTCCACAACGGGCGCTTGCGAGCTCACACCGACGAGCACGACGCTCACTCGCACCCTCGAAGGACTGGACAATATGGTAAGCTTGGCTAGAAGAGCGTGGAGCTCTAGGAGGAGCTGACACTCTCCCTCCGAACCGGCAGCCATCTCGTCCGTCCTCGTCGACGCAAGTGCTCCCCCTCCCCTCCTCCCCGCCTTCCCCTCCCTCGCCCAAAACCCCTACGTCCCCAACTCTCTCAGCTCCCTCGGAACGACCTTCACTG
The DNA here is from genome assembly GCA_025758715.1 of Glaciozyma martinii. Classification (NCBI taxonomy): domain Eukaryota; kingdom Fungi; phylum Basidiomycota; class Microbotryomycetes; order Kriegeriales; family Camptobasidiaceae; genus Glaciozyma; species Glaciozyma martinii. The sequence goes on along the minus strand of JANGFH010000016.1, from coordinate 80,542 downwards.
CTTCCGGCCTCCCCGCCTCGTCCTCGAAATCCGTCGCCCAACGCCGCAGCCAAGCTCCGCCTGTCCTCATCAGCGAGTCGCGCAAGGTCCTCCGGAGCGAGTTTGACAAGTACCTAGGCGAGGTCCGGCCAGAGTGGGAACGCTGGGAGAAGGAGCGGAGGCTGGGGAGGGAGGGTGCGGTCAACTTGGGCTCGAACGGCGCGGGTGGTGGAGGCGTCGGCTTGGGGATTGGGGCGACCCGGCCGGAGGACGAGATGCCTGGGAGCGGCAAGCGGAAAGCAAAGGAGGAGGAGCTACCCCCTCTCGATGGCGTCCCCCAGATCTTCTTCGACCCTGCGTTCAACCTCTCCAACCCCCGCACCTTCGACCTCGTCACCGAGCGGATCCGCCTTTCCCCCTCCACCTCGCCCGAAACGAAGCATACCGAGACGATGGATACGCCGACGGGGCCTGCGCTCGAGCCGATTCCAGGCTTGGGTCCCCTCACGCTTGCAGACCTCGCGACGGACCAGATCTTGCAGGAGAAGCTCTCGCACTACACGGCCGTGATCGAGTCGCACCTCGTCCGGGAGATTGGGCTGAGGAGTAGCTCGTTCTTCTCGGCGCTGTCGAACCTCCAGTCCCTCCACGAGCAAGGCGAGAACTGTCTATCGAAGATCGCGGAGCTGCAGGCTGCGCTGTCGCCGGAGGAAAAGGGAGTTGGAGGAGCGGCGAAGAGGGGGCTGCAGGTTCTGAGGGGACAGGCGCGGAGAAGGGGGTTGGAGAAGATCGAGGAGGGAGTGCGGAGTGTTGAGGAGGTGTGGAGCGGAGTCGAGGGAGTCAAGGAGCTCGTGGAGCAGGGGGAGTGGATGGGAGCGCTCCAGGTCTCCGAGCAGATCGAGTCGCTTTACTACGGACTCGATGGGGAGGAGGACGAGAAGGAGGAGGAGGAAAGGACGTCGACCCAGACGACCGTCGACATCGTCGTCTCCCCCTCGCCCCCAGCCGACGACCCCTCGAAACCCCGTCGACCAAAACGTGCTCGACTGAACCTCACCCGCATCAAGGCCCTCGATTCGGTCCCCAAGAAGCTCGCCCTCTTCCGAGCTCAAGTCGCCAGATCCCTCGAGTCGGAGCTCATCACTGTCCTCGATCACGAGATGGAGGTCGGCGTCGAGGAGTACATGCGGCTCGCGGGGACGGGGTCCTGGAAGGGCAAAGGGCGAGAGGATTCGACGTCGTCCCTCTCGCCTGCGTCGCCGGCGAACGTTCGCTCGCCGGTCGGGATGGTGATTTCTCCGATCTCGTTCGTGGACGACGGAGAAACGGGGGAGGACCTTACGAGGGAGCGAGCGAAGGAGAGGGTGCGGCCGGTCGTGAGGGGCTTGATGAGATCGGACGGGATGGAGAGCGCGGTTGGAGCGTGGAGAGAATCGGTCCTCAAGGACGTGCGGTCGATGGTGCGAGAGGTGAGGCTTTCCTAGCGCTGTGGTTCAAGAAGTGAGCTGATGACAGTCGCAGCACTTGCCATCGTCGGAGACGCCTGCCGAGGACGAGGACGCTTTCGCCGGGACGTCTGGTCGCGCAAGCTTGGATCTCGGCAGCGTTTCTGACAAGAGGTGAGCTCTCTTGCCTCCCACCTCGTCGCAATGATCGTCCTGACGCATTTCCGTCTTCAGCCTGTCCCTCGCTCGGAAACTGCGAGCTCTCCCTCACGCCGCGTTTCTCTCCCTCGCTCGAGACACGTATCTCGGCCTTCTGGGCTGCATCGAAGTCGTCGACATCCACGCCCGCGTCCTCGTTGAGCTCACCAGCGAGGCTCGGGACGAGGAGCGACTTCGGAAAGCCCGGCGACGAGCTCTCGACGTCGACGAGGACGCCACACCAAACGTCTCCTCGCTGATGGTCCCCAACGCCGGCGAAGCCCCCTCCCGTCCCTCCCTCACCCTCTCCATCTCCTCTCTCGACTCCAAGGGATCCAACGAGGACTCCACTCTCGCATCCGACATCTCCGACGTCGTTCACGCCACCGCCGAACTCGCCAACCTCCGCTTCTCCAAAGTCATCGGCGTTCGCACCGAGGTCCACTCGAACCTCTCCCTACCCGAGTTTGTCGAGATCTTCGACGCGTCCTGGGCGTTCGTCGTCCAGTGCGAGGTCGTCTGCCAGCGCATGATCGTCGGCCTGCGCGGGGTGATGGTCGGGCAGTCGAAGGTGTTCCTCCAGACGTATCACCAGAAGCGGATCACCGAGGCCGCCAAAGTCGTCGAGAACGAGCAGTGGTCGGCAGCGGACGTCCCGCATTCGACGCAGGCCATCGTCAACTTGATCCTCCAGAGCGCCGTCTCGGATCCGCCCGAGTTCCTTCTCGGCAAGCGGCGACGGACGACGAATGGCGCTTCTGAGGAAGCTGCGATCGCGCCGCCATCGACAAAGCAGCTCGATATCGAGGGGAGGGATTACTTCTCTGTTCCGGCGGGACTGGCGTGCGTCGAGGTGCTGGCCGACTACCTCAAGGTCGTCATGAACTGCCCGTTGCTTACGACGGATGCGATGAGTAAAGTTGTCGAGTTCATGAAGGTGCGTTGTTTGCTTCTTCTCCATCCCGTCGCGGCTACTGATTGTTTCGTTTAGTCCTTCAACTCGCGAACGTGCCAAGTCGTCCTCGGCGCAGGAGCGATGCGATCCGCTGGCCTCAAGAACATCACGGCAAAGCATCTTGGTTCGTCGTCTCGTTCGCTCTCCTCCACTTTCCCCACTGACCTGCCTCCCTCTGCAGCTCTGGCGTCGCAGGCCCTCTCCATCATGATCTCCCTCATCCCCTACATCCGCGAAACCCTCCGCCGCCACCTCAACCCGAAGCAGGCCGTCATGCTCATCGAGTTTGACAAGCTCAAGCGCGACTACCAGGAACACCAAAACGAGATCCACTCGAAACTCGTCGCCATCATGAGCGATCGCCTCCAGATCCACTGCAAGACCCTGGAGGTGAGTTTCGAAGGGCTTTCGTCGCGCCCAAGGCTCTGCTGATCGTGCTCGTGCTCTCTCCAGGCGCTCGACTGGGAGCAACCCATCCCTGGCCGAAAGGACGGACTCCCCAACGTCTACATGGAGTCGCTCATCAAGGAGCACACGACGCTTCACAAGGTCCTCTCGCGGTTCATGCAGGCGGCGACGGTCGAGTACATCATGATGCAGGTCTTCAGCGCCCTCAACGCTGGACTCGCCGAGGAGTACGGCAAGATCAACGTCAGGACCGAGGCGGCGAAGGAGCGCATGATGGTCGACGTGCATTACCTCAAGGTGCGGCTTGCGGAGCTCAAGGGTATGGAACGAGAAACGCCCGGAGCCGTACGTCTTTTTCTCTGATGCTCTTCGACGCCAGTGCTAACGTTGCTCGTCTCAGGAACTCGAGAACCTGATCGCGACCAAGCAGCTCCCAGCTTCCGCTCGCACCATCCCTCGCCGCACCCTATCCGTCGCTCCATCCTCTCCCACCCCTCCAGCATTCTCTTCCGCTCCTCCCACTCCCTCCCCCTCCGCCCCCTCCTCGCCTCCACCACCCGCTCCTTCCACCCTTCCCTCACTCCCTGCCGTCCCTCCCCCCGACGCTCCTACCTCCACCTTCTCTACGGCTCTACCACCCACTCCGACGTCAAATCTCCCGCCAGCGATTGCCAAGCCTGCTCCGCGCAAGTCGATGGCGGAGCGTCTCGCCGACCTCGCGAGGAGAGGTTCGGTCAAGAGGGAGGAGGTCGTGTTGCCTAGCAATGGGATCAAGACGACTGAACTCCCGATGGTGCCGCAGGAGGAGGAGGTCGTCGCTGCGTCCGCCAAGGAGGAGATCGTCGCCGTTCCCGCGAAGGAGGAGGTCGTTCCGTTCGTCGAGGAGGCCGTCGTCCCGTCTGCGGTGGAGGAGCCGGTCGCTCCTGCGGAGGACGAGTCGATCGTGGATTCTCCTGTCCTTCCGGTCAAGGACGCTCCGGCTGCTCTCGGGAAGGAGCAGGACGACAGCGCTGAAGCGCCGACAGCGGAGCAGGACACCGTCGTCGTCCCCGACCAGATCGCGTCGGCCGGCGAGGAGCTTGACCTCGAGGAAGCCGTGGAGGAGCCGCTACTCGTTGCCGAGGACGTTGCTAGCTCGACAGCTCTCGTCGAGGAACCTTCGCCCACCGACGATTCTGCTGCGAAGGAAGCGAGCCTCCCGACGGCGAGCGGGGACGACCCTGTCGAGGGAGCGGAAGCGGCGCTACCGTTAGAGGTTAAAGAGGGAGTTATAGAGGTGGACGACGCAGCGATTGCTGAGATTCTGGGGGACGGGGAGGGAGGAGTTGGGGAAGAGGAGACGGAGGAGGTGGCCATGGACGAGGAGGAGAGCCAATTCTTATAGAGCTCTCTCTGTTGCTCACAGCTTCGCAGCCGTGTTTGCTTGATACACACGAGAGTGGAGGAGAATCGTGGTCGGCGTTTGACTCAAGCACTTGCGAAGGCAGACGCTGCTGCTCGAGCGAGCGGTCGAGGCGTTCCCCTCCGCGTGTTCGTCTTTCTCCGCCAACTCCCCCGACGAACTCTCTCTCCCAGCATTCCTTGACAGCTCAACCAAGCAGCCTTCCATCCCCAGCTCAAACCTCCGCCCCAACGCTGCCCAGCCTGAACCAACCCAATCGCAGTCCTCCTGCCCCCCTCTCAGCACTCGCTGAGTCTCTATCCGCCAACGTGGAGGTCTAACTCTCTCCAAGAGAATCCACGCCGATCCCTCCCCTCTTTCCTCCCCTCCCCTTAGCCACCGTGTCTCGCCGTCTCACCACCTCCTCACTCCCCCTCGACGCCACCGCTCCCGCCCTCCCGTCCCTCCCCACCCCAATCTCGCCCACCAGGAACGCCAACCCAAGGATCAGAGCGCGAGAAAGCAACACGCACAACCTCACGAGTGAGGCAGCAGGCGACGAATCAGCAGTCTACGCCTCGACTTCCGGCTCCCCACCTCGCCCTACCTCCTCTCCTCCACGCAAGAAGGCCCGCACCGCCATCCTCTCCTCACCAGAAGCTCCTACTCTTCACTCCTCCGCTCTTCCCGCCATCTCTCGCCTCACCATGGCTCAATCAATCGATGTGGACGACTCCTCGAGCTCGGCGGCACCGGGACCACCGCCAGCGAACGGTCACGCGGAGAGCACGGCTTCGAACGGACATGCGAGCGGCGCAGGGTCAGCTCGGACGGACGCGATGGACTATGAGGGAGGCGTAGAGTTCAAGCCGCTCTGGGAGGGGAGTCAGGTGGACAGGAGGGAGTTTGTGAGGCTTGCGCTGCAGGCGTTCCAGGAGATTGGTTACTCGTGAGCTCGGCTGATCTGAACGCTTGGGAGCTAGAGCTAACTGGTGCTGTGGCAGCGGAACGGCGGAAGCTCTCCAGGCCGAGTCGGGATTCAGTCTCGAAGCGAGTGTCGTGACCGAGTTCCGTTCAGGCGTCCTGGCCGGCAAGTGGGACGTCGTGGAGAGACTTCTTCTCGAGCTTCCCGAAGACGACATCACGGATTTCACTGTGAGTCCTTGCGTTTCGACCCCCGCCGCTCGCTCTTCTGATGCGTGTCTTCTGCAGACGATCAAGTTCGTCCTCCGTCAGCAGAAGTTCCTCGAGGCACTCGAAGCCAAGGAGACGAAAAAGGCGCTCTCGATTCTCCGGAACGAACTCGCGCCGCTCAACCACAACTCGGACCGGCTGCACCTTCTCTCGAGGTGAGCCGCGCGCCGTTCGACAACCCTCCCTTCGGACCTTCGCTAATCTTTGGCGCCTTTCGCACCAGTCTCATCATGTGCGGAAGTCCTGAAGATCTTCGGAGTCGAGCAGGGTGGGACGGCGTCGCTGGTCGCTCGCGCGAACAGCTACTCGACGACCTCCAGCGTGCGTCTTCGTTTTCTCTCGCGTTCGAACCCATCACTAACTCGTTCCTTGAACAGAATACATCTCGCCAGCACTCATGCTGCCACAGCGACGTCTTGCGGCCCTTCTCGAGCAAGCCAAATCCTTCCAACGGCAGAACTGCGTCTTTCACAGCGCCGACGCTCAGCTCTCCCTCCTCGCCGACTGCCGCTGCGATTCCAACTCCTTCCCTTCCCTAACGACACACACCCTCACTGGTCATACGGACGAGATCTGGCGCCTCGAGTTCTCGCACAACGGCGAATGGCTCGCGACGGCTGGAAGAGACAAGACGGCGATCATGTGGAATGTCAAGGTGAGCTCGTCGTGTGCGGTTCCTTGAGTCGAGATAGCCTAACGAGGGGTGCCCAGAACAACTTTTCGCTCGAGAAAGTCTTTCGCGACCACGCCGATCCGGTCTCGTGCCTTGCCTGGTCGCCCGACGATTCGATCCTCCTCACTGCCGCCGAGTCGACCCTCAAGATGTGGAACACCGAGGTCCGTCTCCTTCCCACTACTCTTGGAATTGTGCTGACCTCTTCGGGAGCAGACTGGCCTCCTCATCAACACCCTCACGCAACATGAGTACCCAGTCGGCGCGCTCTCCTGGCTCCCCGACGGCAAGGGCTTTGTCTCGGGCGGAATGGACCACCGCGTCTACTTCTGGGTGCGACCTCATTCCCTGCGCCTCCTTGAACTCTCGCTGACGACCCTCGCAGGACCTCGCCGGCAACGTCTCCACTTCTCTCGACAAGTCCCCCTCGCGCGTCATCGACCTCGCTGTCACGCCTGATGGAAAGCGGCTCGTCACCGTCGGCAGGGCGGATTCTGGATCGTCCCTTACGGCGGGAGCGAGTCGGGCAGGGAGCGTCGCGGGCAGTCGGGGAGCGACGCCTGCGCCGACTCCGCCTGTGCTTGCGAGGCACGACAAGCGGATCAGCGTCTTTAGTATGGTCGATATGAAGCTCGAGTAGTAAGTTTTCATGCTCGGAGTCGTGAGCGAGACGGAGCTGATGTTGGGCTTTCGCAGTGAGATCGTTCAGCCTGGGGAGCTGACCTCGGTGTCGATTTCGAAGGACTCGAGGTTCGCCATCGTCAGTCATGCACCGAACGTGAGTTCTTCTTTGCTCGAGCTTCAGTTGGACTGGAGCTGACGAGCTTCCTTTTCCTTCGCAGGAGATTCTCTACATCGATCTACGGGACGGGACGATCCTGCGGCGGTACCAAGGGCACGATCAAGGGCAGTATGTCCTGCAGAGCTGCTTCGGTGGTGCGCTCGAGAACTACGTCCTCAGCGGGAGCGAAGGTGAGTTTGTCCTCCCCGTCTCGCTCGTCCTCGCTGACCCCAGACCCCTCGCAGACGGTCAAATATACGTCTGGCACCGCGACACGGCCGCACTCGTCCTCGTCCTCCCTGGCCACGGTCCAGGAGCTATCAACGCCGTCGCGTGGAACCCCAAGCACTCGGGAATGTTTGCGTCGGCGTCGGACGACCGGACGGTGCGGATTTGGGGTCTGCCGCAGCGCGGGAGTGAGAAGAAGGAGGGCAAGCGGGTGGCGTTCTCGTAGCGCCTTTCGTAGTGGTTCCTCCCCCTTGCCCCTTCTCCCTGCTGTCCGTCGTGTCACCTCCCTTCCGTCTTGTTGTTTTTGTTTTATGTACGATTTTACTTGCTCTCGTTTTCTTAGCGTCGTGCCTTATCTCCCCAGTCTTTGCAAAGCCAAGCAGCCTATCTCACGACCATCGTGCGTGAACGCGAACGCGCGCCGGGGAGAAGACGAGTCGGAACTGCGCCCCCTGTTGATCAACTGACTTCCCTTGGGAGCTCGCGTGGATCGAGGTCTCATCTTGGCTCCGTTCCTATTCTCTTCTGGCTGGTCGACTTTGACTTCAGCCAGCGCAGAATGGTTCGCCTTGCTGAGAGGAGCAGCGCAAGGTGGACTTCAACTCGCCGCATCTTGCTCGCCGTCCTTCTCCTCCTCTTCCTCCCTTCCTCGTTTGGGCAACTCCAAGACGCGACCACCCCCGCGATCACTCGTACCATCATCTTCGCCAACGCGAGTCCCACCTCCACCCACTCCTCCTCCGTCCCCGACTTCTCCGCAATCGTCTCCGCGGTAGAAGCTCTGCCGAGCGCTGTGGCAGCAGCAGCGCCACCATGCCTCGACACAAGGATCGACGCACCTTTCGGAGTGCTGGGAGCTCTCTTGATCATCTCGGGACTTGCTCTTGCTTTCTGGGGAACCAGGAATCGCTGGTGCGTTGCGAACAGTGGATGCGAGGAATGAATCGGGAGCTGATGGAATCCCAGGTCGTCCGTCTTCTTGATTGGAGCCTACAGCGGTGCGCTCGTTATCTCGCTGCTCATCCTCAAGCTCGGAGTGGTCAACGCGGTGAACCCACCTTCCCAAACGGTGCGTAGTGCGACAGAAGATGGTGGGGGTTCTTCGAGCTGATTGACTCGCTTCTTCCACGCAGGTTCGCGGTCTGTTCCTACTCGCATCGCTGGTCGGGGGGATCATATGCGGAGTGCTCAGCGTCGTTTGGTGGAAGGGGGCCCAGTTCCTCGCCGGCGCCTTGGGCGGATTCTCCGTTGGCCTCTTCATCCTCGCACTGCGAAGCAACACGCTCATTCGTCCAGTCGGCCTGCGATACGTCCTTCTTTCTTGTACGTTTCTCTTTCTCTGAGTCGCCACAGATCCTGGCTGAACTCTCCTTCGCAGGCCTCTCAGCGATCGGCTTCGTCCTCGCTACCCTCCCGAAACTCCTCCCATCAACTCTACTCCTCGCCACCTCTGCAATCGGATCGACTGGAATCGTTCTCGGTGTTGACTGCTTTACGACTTTCGGCTTAAAGTGCGTGCTTTTGCCTCCTTCGTCCTCCCATTCCTCAAGGACCGACCAAGACCGACACTGAACAGCGACCTTCGCAGGGAGTTCTACCTCTGGAACCTCGGGTTCGCCGCTCTGTTCCCCAAGCTCGACGGCGAATACACTCTCTCGCTCGGGATCCAGATCGAGCTCGGAGTCATGGCGGCCCTCTTCCTGGTCGCATCAGGCTGGCAGCATCGCGGATTCGCAGCCTTGCGCGAGCGAGCAGCGTCGCTCAAGGCAGCCAGGCGATCACGAGTGGCGGAAGACGCAGGCTCAGGAGATAGGGCTCGGCTGGAGGAAGGACATCGCGAGCACTGGGAGAAGCTGCAGGGACTCGAGTCCCCCTCCGCCGCAACTCTCCTCCACCAGAACCCGCTCGACCTCCTCAGAGTTGACACCCCCAGCTCGATGAACGGGCAAAGGTTGAAAAAGGGACGGTCCGGAGCTCCGGACGACCTTATCACTCCGACCCCGCGTCCGACGCTCCGCCCTTCCAGTTCCACACCTCTCGACCGCCCTCCAAACTATCCATCCTCCCTCACCTTCCCCGTCGACTCTCCCCTCCCTCGCACCTCGTCCAGCCCTCGACTCCCGACTCGCCCCTCCTCGCTCGCCATCCCTCGTCAAGCCGAGTTCAGTCTCATCAACGGCGACCCTCGTCGGCACACTCTCATCGATTTTGCTGGAGTCGTCGCGCCGGATCGTTCGCGCAAGGAGGGACAGGAGAGGATCTTGGTGGGGGATTGGTCTCCGAAGCCGAAACTTCCACCTGCTCCGGCGCGTATCATGGATTTCTCGGAGCTGGAGGAGAAGCATCGTAGGAGGATGAGCCAGTGCGTGCTTTCTCTTCGAGCTGGAATGGGTGGGGAGCTGATGTTCCTTCGCAGGCTCCAAGCCGAAGCGAAGCCCGTGCCCGACGTCGCTCCCTCGACAACTCCTAATCCAACGCTTCAAATGTCCATCGACACCAAGAGCTCCCGTCGTCGCAGCTCCGGAGACCTCCTCGTCAAGCCCCCTCCCTCCCCCTCCCTTCCCTCCTCGAACCCTCTCTCGCCGACCACCAAAGACCCCAGCCGTCGTCGCTCCCTCGGAAACCCCCTCGATTTCTCCACAATCAACCCAATCCCTCGGAGTCGTGCTCCGCCGGTCGAGCAGAGGAGGGAGTCGCAGCGTCTTTCGCAGACGATGGCGGAAGGTCGATCGCGTGCGGTGCTTAGGCCCGAGACGCCAGAGATTGTGGAGCTGAAGAGTCCGGGGGTGCAGGCGGCTGCGAAGGAGAAGAAGGGGAAGCATTCGTGGCTGGGGTACTGAGGGAGGGTGGAGGGAAGGGCTCGGGCGGCGAGGACGATGGACACTTTGTTTTTTGGAGATGCGCTTTGCTGCGACGCTACTTTTGCACTGAACTATTTTGGTTTGTTTTGCGCAGGATTCTGCGTGGGTGCTGAAGGATGCCGCCCGCATTTCGGACGATCTGGCGATTTTGGCGGCGAACGTAAACAAGAGGACTGTTTTCCGCTCGAGCCCCTTCGCTCCGCTTTCGCTTGCCCCGCTGCCTCATTCCCTTTCTGCTTCTGATACCTCTCACTTCTGCTCACCACCGTCCCCGCCATCACCACTGCTGGCGATCCCTGGTCATCTGTGGTACCCCGCACGACGAACGCGGCAACTCTCGTCCCCGTACCGCTCGTCCGATTTTCTCTTTGCGATCCTAAACTTGGCCCTTGTACTGCGTTCTCGACGTGTTGGAATGCTCACCAAACTCGCCCTCGTCTTGGGTGCCTTCGCAGGAGCCGTCCACGCCGCCGTACGCTCTCGCTGCCGATTCTTCGCCCTTTCGCACGCTGACCACTTCAGCTTGCAGCCTTCCACACGCGCGATCAAAGATGCTCCTTTCTCGACGCCTCTTGCGACGATGCAAGCAGCCATCACTTGCCCCAACGGCATCAAGAACAAGGCCGGCGGGATCGTCTTCCTCGTCCATGGAACTGGGTCGGCTGGAGCGGAGAGCTGGGCAGCTGGCCCGTACGTGAAGGTCTTGCCCACTGCAGGGAAAGGATACGACGTTTGCTGGGTTCGTTGCAGCACACGAGGTCAGAGTGGAGAAGACTGACGTTCGCCCACTACAGGTTGATCTGCCTGGTCGCTCGGTCGTCGACGCCCAGCTTTCGGCAGAGTACGTCGCGTACGGCGTTCAGTACCTGGCTCCCAAGAGTTCTACGAAGAAAGTCTCCATCATTGGACACTCACAGGGCGGTGGAGTCAACCCACAGTGGGCCCTGAGTGCGTGTTTCGCTGCTCAGCGTCGCTGCCGAGCTAATCACCCCCTTCTTCCCTAGCGTTCTGGCCGTCAATTCGTCCCCTCGTCACCAACTACATCGCCTTGGCTCCCGATTTCCATGGGACGGTGGTGGGACTCCTCGCTTGCAACCCTCTCATGCTCGGGACGTGAGTTGCTCCGTCTCCTTCTTTTGGATGTGGACTGATTTGGCTCGTTCGGCAGCTGCGCTCCATCTCTTTGGCAGCAGACCTCCGGCAGCAACTATCTCGCTGCACAAAACTCGCTTCTAGCGGGAGGAGGAGGCCGTGCCCTCGTCCCCACGACGTCGATCTACACTGTTCGGCTCCTTCCCTCGCTCCTTGACGTTGTGACTACCCTGACATCCTTCTATTTCGCAGATCACGGACCAAGTAAGGATTCCTACACGGTGCAATCTCGCATCTGGCTGATCATCGCACACAGATCGTTCAGCCCCAACTCATCAACCCCTCCTCCGCTCTCCCCGGCGCCACCCTGTTCCCTCTCCAGTCCCTCAACGTTTGCGGTCCCGCCCACTTTGCCGACCACTTTACCATCATCGTCAACCCCGCCGCCTTTGGCCTGGCGAAAGCGACATTGGAGAACGGGGGACCGATCAAAGCCTCTCAGTTCGACAAGACGTACTGCACGTACCTGAGTGCGTTCACCTCTGCCAATTGCTCACAAAGATACTAACCCACGTTCTCTTTACAGAGGACAATGTTCTCCTCGACCCCAGCGGAACTCCTCCCCTCTTGCAGTCCCTCCTCGCGAACGTCGCCACCTTCGCTACAGCCGCCAATACCCCTGCCGAGCCCTCGCTGCAGGTCCGTTCAGTTCCTATCTCCCAGCTACCTATCCAGTGACTGATTCTCCCGGTGCAGCCCTACGTTTGCGAGCGTGGCTTCGCAACGAACTGCGGTCCAGCTTTCTGATCGACTTTTTCGTCTCCTCGTCTCCTCCTCCATCTCTTACTATCCCTTATTGTTATCGAGCACCGAGCCCTGCCATCCCCAGAACGTGAGCGTTGTCAAGCAAGCTACGCGCGAAGTCTCATCTCGAACAACAACTTCATAAGTCCATCCAATTAACAAACGCCACCTCGATAAACAAAAAGGCCGTCGTCGCTGATTCCCAGACCCATCCCCTCAATCCAACCTCATGCGCCCGTCGTCGTTCGCCGCTCCAACCTTCTCCGGAGCGTCCACCTTCTTCCTCGTTCGCCGGCCCCAGGAGTACGGCGGGACTGTGGGGAGCGATGAGTACCTTCCGAGGGGCGAGGAGGAATGGGGACGCACTGGCTTCCTTGAGCCCGCGATCAAAGTTAGCGTAGCAAAGCCCAGTCACAATGAACTGCGAAGAAGAAGTCAGGAAACGGCGGAGAGGAAGGGAAGGGAGGAACGAACGGTGGCGAGGAGCATGAGGAATGAGAGGATGGAGAAGATCGTGAGGGTCTTTTTGGCGGATTCATAACGCTCTCCTGAGGAGGGGGAAAAGATCCGGACGAGCTTGTAGATGAAGTACGCCTGCTCGGAATTGTGATCAGCGACGTTTGCGAGAAAGAGGAAGAGACGAGGCTTACCATTCCAGCCATTTGCAGCACAAACCACGCGTAGGTCCCTGCTCTGCTCTCGATTCGAATCACGTACGCCGCGCTGGAAAGGGAGAAGATTTAGTGCTGGTTCCGCAGGGAGAGATGGAGAGAGGACGCGCAGACCCAAGCAGACCATGATAATCGGCAGCGCAGCGATTGTGATGACCTTCTCCGCTGTAGGGGTTGCCGAGACGAGAACCAAGAACTGGATGCTGAACTGCGAGAGGATCTGGGATTAGCGAGAGGCGAAGCACGAGAGGAAGCCGGCGCACTCCGATGAAGAAGAAGGCGTCAAACTTGAGCAGAGTAATCTGCAAGGCGAGGGGATTCGTTAGCGGGAACGCGAATGCTAGGAAAAGCAAGCGCACGTAGATCTGGTAAACAATGTACATCCTCTTCACGCGAATGTCGGCTCCAAGCTTCTTGAATACCTGCGCGGGAGCGAAAGATCAGAGGGACCCTCCACCAATTTGTGCGATGCTCACCTCCCATCCGAACTCCTCGTACAGCTTCCAAAGCAGAAATACCATAACCAGCGTCACAGCTCCCACAACTCCAGGAATGACGATGGAGTACGCGCGCACATGGCGAAAGACGCTGGGAGTGGCGGCTTGAGTCCCGCTGATCGCTTCGCGGAGCTGAGAGGGCAGGACGGAGGAGTAAACGAGCATAGCAACTAGGCTCAACTCGTCAGCGAGCGTTCATTCGTACGATGGACGAGGACGAACCTTGGAATGGAACGAGCATCGCAAGCTGCATGATGTTCTTCTGCGAGAGAGCGTCGAGGGAGACGCCGATTTCGAAGAGCCTGCGCGAGTTGTCCGTCAGAACACCTGAAAAGGGAAATGGAGGTAGAGACGAACTCGGCGAGGATGAACAGTCCTAGGTACGTGCTGACACTCTCGAGCTTTGGTGCGTTCTCAAAAGTTTCGGCAGCAGGAATGTCGGCGCCGATTCCGGTGTTGACGGTGGCCTGGAGGACGTCAGGTTAAGTTCGCGTCTCAGCCTTTGCTTGCAAAGAATCAACTCACGTAGATCAAGGCAATCATCGTCAACACCGCCAGGGCCTGGAAGAAGATCAGGCAGAGGAAGGCAATCTGCAAACGGTGCCAGTCAGCGCCTGTCCTCCAGTCCGGAGCTGCTGGGTCCTCTGCCCCGAGAGAAGCAGTAAACAAAGCACCAGCTCACCTGATTCCGCGTGTTCAGTCCCGCAACAAACGATCCGAACCTCCCCCGCTTCTTGGCCCCCTCCTCCTTGCTCCTCCCGTTCTGCGTCCTCCTGCCCTGAAGCTCGTCCCCTGAAGTCTCCTCCTTTGCGCGATAGGATCCGTAAGACTGCGAAGGTTGACCTGTAGGGTAGGGACTCGGCTGCTGAGGTGGGAAAGTGTTGGAAGAGGAGGAGAGCGGGAGAGCGGAGAAGGTGTCGGCTAGGTGCGCGGGTTGCTGGGGGCTGCTGAAGAGCGGGTGCTGTGACTCGTAGCTTGTACCGCCGTAGCTCTGCCTCGATTCGTTCTCCATCCAGTCGAGCGTCGAGGGCGAAGGAACAACAGCGCAGGTCCGCACTTTCCACCTGGGCAGTCCCTCACGACGCTTTCCTTCCACTCACGCCTGTTTCTGAGAACTGAGCCTCAAGGTATCAGCTACAGCCAGCGAGCTCTAAGCTACACCCAGTCCCAAAGGTGAGCAAGCATCGCCCGTTCCAAGGCCTCCAAAGTACTCACCCGCTCCCCCACCCCCAGCTCCTCCCTCCCGCTCCTTTCCTCCCCCAGCCGCTCCGCCTCTCCGCCCTCTCCGCCATGGACGGAATAGCAGCAAAGATTGGCGCAACCAAGCAGAAGGATCTCAAGGTGAGGCAGAGGCCGCCCCAAATGTTCGCCACGCAGCCCGAACGTCTCGAGCTCACTTCCTGCTTCTCCACAGCCCCAAAGTCACCACTTCTTCTACGTCGTTGTCTGGCTCATGGGAATCATTGCTCCCCCGGTCGCGGTGGCGATGCGGTTCGGCATCGGACGAGACTTCTTTATCAACGTCCTGTGTACGCTGTGCGGCTACTTCCCTGGGCACGGTCACAAGTAAGCTCCTCTCCGCCTTGCATCCACGGTCGTAGGAGAACGGAGTAATTCTCCTGGGGTGGGAGCTTGGAGATGGTTCTGAGGGAGAAGAGTGAACCAGAGCTGATTACCCCACTATCCCTCGCAGCTTCGTAAGTCTGATCCGGCGCGTGGATCGCATATGCAGGAGGACACAGCTGACCTACCTGCACGGATCGCAGTACTGCCAAACGATCCGAAACAACAACAACAAGGCACGCACTCCCAAGTGGGCCGTCAAGTACGGTCTCGTCAAACCCCTCGACGAACGTGGCGGCAAGCACCAATGGGCCGGTCGCTACGATGGTGCGCTCTTTCCGGCTCTTTCGCCTGCTGGAAATGTGACGCTAACGGCTTCTGCGCACTCAGAACGACTCCCCGACTCCTCGCGCCGAGAGTACGACGACCCCTCCTCCTCCTCCACCCTCCCCTCCACCAACGAAACCTGGGACGGCCGTGGCCCCGAACCTCCCGTCAAGGACGCCGCTACGAACCGGAACGGCCTGTCGGCGAGGCCTCCCCCTTCCACGGGGGAGAGCGAGGAGTTCTTCCCTAGTGGGAGCCAGGCGGGCGGGAGCATCAAGGGCGGCAGCAGTATCAAGAAGGGGAAGAAGAAGGGGCTCAAGGGGTTGTTCGGGAACCGGAGGTCGCGGTACGAGAACCAGGAGCCCGAGGGTGCGGGAGGGGATCGGTTCGAGAAGATGAACTCGGCGCACGGCGTGGCGGCGACACCGGTCGAGAGGACGGGGTACGAGATTGATGATATTGCGCCGAGTCTGGGGGAGAACAGGGGGAGGGAGGAGGAGTATGCGGACGAGTTTGAGCGAGAGCTGAATGGGGGAGGGAGGAAGGCGACTGCGAATGGGAACGCCGACCCCTGGGCGATCCCTGCGAAGGGGAACGACGACCCCTGGGCGATCAAGTCGCCAAAGGAGGATTCTCAGACCGCACAAGGATCGAAGGATCGTGAGTCGCTTGTTCTCCTGCCCTTTCTTTGCGTTCTGGGAGCTGACGAGACGTTCGCGCAGCCTTCAACCACACCTTTTAATCGACCTCTCCCCCCCTCCCCTCCTTTCCTGTTGCCTTGTGCCAATACCACCTCCACCTTCTCTTGCTCTGCCCAAGACTCGCTGCGAGGCTTCGCTGCAAACGAGAGGGAGAACCACTGCCATTCCACTGCTCCAGCTCCAGCTCCCAGCTCCCAGCTCCTTCCTCGCTCGCAAGATCCCCACCTGTCGCAACAAAAGATCAGCGACTCTTCTCCTGGCGCGCCGAGTGCGAAACTCACCGTCATTCCTCAACCGCTCATCGGAGCCGGCAATCCCAGCATCCTCAGCAGCACCTGCTTCGAGCCCTCCTCCTCATCACATCCCCAACGTACCCCTGTCGCAACAATCCATCCGCATCGCAACCGGCGTCTCGACCTCCCGCTCGACCCCGTTCAGCAAATCCTCAGCTCGATCCTCCTCCTCGGTAGCGCACCCCCCTCCTTCACCCCGTCCAGATGAACCGCTTTCATCGAGTACGCCCCCTCGAGCGGGATCTGCCGCGCGTTAACATGCCGCGTGTTCCGCACGAGAGCGTGCGAGCGCAAAGAGGAGGAGCTGGGCGCGAAGACGGCGTCAACGTGTTCCTGGAGAGCAGTGCACTGGTTAGCTTTGGACTGCCTCCTCCAAGTTTTCACTCACTGGCAAGCACACAAGCTGGGGTGTAGCGGGGCGGGCGCGGACGGAGGAGAAGAGACAGCGTCGCCGCGTCCTCCCTCTTGACCTTCCACCGTCTCCCTCTGCTCCCTTGATCGCGTTCAAATCAATTCGAACAGCGTATTGAGAGCCATGGTTCGTCGTGCACCTAGGGCGGCTCCAAGGGAAGGAGCCAAGCTGATCATTTCTCTCTGCCCTTCACAGCAGCGCCCTGAGCAGTCCATCTACCTGAGCACCACCACTCCTCCCCAGCTGGCGACTCTCAACCTCCCCGACACTCTTGCCTACCTCGAGCGTATAGGCCTCCCCTCCTCCACCGCAACTCTCCCTCCCTCCCTCCCCCTCCTCGCCCAACTCAGCTTTGCGCACCAGACCACGACGTCCTACGACTCGTCCTCTCTCCATGTTACTACCGCTGAATGGGAGGAGCCCTCTACGCCCATCGTTCTTGGCGACGGACAAGGCATGGAGATGGGTCGAGGGAACTTTGAGCGAATCGTGCTGAGACGGGGCGGAGGGCACTGTATTGCGTTGAACACGCTGTACGCTTCCCTCCTGCGAGGGTTTGGATTTGCCGTGGCGGAATGCGGAGCGAGGGTGTACTTGCCCCGGGGAAAGGACGCGGCGGAGGTGGGCTGGTTGTGGAGTGCGTTGACTCACGTGACGTTGGTGGTGGATTGGGAGGGCAGTGAAGGACGGCGCTACGTGATTGACGTCGGGTTCGGAGGAGGAGGCTGTCCGTACCCGTAAGTTCGCTGCTCCCTCTCTCCTTCGTTCCGCGCTCATCGACACTCTTCGCAGGATGCTCCTTCAAGACGGCACGACGTCCAAGTCGCTTTCACCGACGGAATCGTTCCTCCTCAAGGCGGAGAAGCTCCCAGGAGCATCAGCAACTCAGCTACCCGGCTTCACCTTTTATCGACGCGTCGCTCCCCCAGGCCAAGTCATCGCAGACCCTGCGTCCGCCGACTCTGGTCCAGGACACTGGACTCCCTGCTACGCTTTCACCCTTTCAACTATGTGCCCTGGCGATATCCGGATGGCTGATCATTTCAACCAATTCGCCCCAGACGTGAGTTTTCGTGTACGAGCGAGTTTGGCTTCGCTGACCCTCTCGCAGGCCACGTTCACCAACTTCTTCGTCGTTTCGGTCCTGCTACTTTCGGGCTCGCGCAAGTCGTTGATCTACGGTCGGCCGCCGGCGGGATGGTCGATGGACGGCGAGACGCGACGGGCGAAGCTGTATCAGAAAGAGGGCATTCGCGGGGAGGAGCAAAACGTTCGCATGGTGCCGTTTGAGACGGGGCCGCTGAAGGAGGTGCTCAGTGAGGAGTTTGGGTATCGCTTTTAGGCCTTTCTAGAGACATGGAATCGATACAGCAAGCCGCAAAAGTGTCAAAGCCGCAACTCAAGTCTCTCTCTCGTCCCACATCTCTCAACACTGCAACACTGCGGTTCCCTCGACTCTTGTTCCTCCCCCGCCTGCGAGCTCTCACCCTAATGCAACCCAAGGGAAAGCCAGCCTTCTACGCCGGTACGTCTCCTCCTCCCCTTCTCTCAGAATCGCTCACCCGCCTCCTCACAGTCCGCATCGGCCGCAAACCAGGAGTCTACACAACCTGGTACCCTCGCTCTCTCCTCCTTCTTCAGCCCTAGCTGACGTACCCCGCAGGCCTGAAGCCCAGTCCTACATCGCGGGCTTCCCTGGAGCCATCCACAAGAAGTTCCCCACGCGCTCAGAAGCCGAGGCGTTCGCTCGACCAGGTGGAGCTGAATCTTCTCCGCGAGTGAGCTCGACGAGGATCCGATCGAGGGAGGAGGAGGGGGAGGACGGGCCTCCGCCGCTAAAGCGGAGGAAGAGGGATGCGTCAGAGGTGGCAGAGGGGACGCGGACGGTGTACTGTGATGGGAGTTCTTTGGGGAACGGCAAGGTGGGTAGCAAGGCGGGGATTGGGATCTTTTGGAGTCACGAGATGAGGGCGATGTGAGTTGTCCGTCCTGTCGAGGGAGGAGGAGGGGAATTGATGCGGGCTTGTTGGTGCGGGCAGGAATGTGGCGGAACGGCTGCCGGGGAAGCAGCAGACGAACAATCGGGCGGAGATGTATGTACGTAGGCTCGCAGCTGGGGAGCGCTGGGACCTGAGCTGGGGCTGAGCTGCTCTCCTCCTTTCCTCCTTCGCAGGCTGTCGCTCGCATCCTCGAAATGGATCCTACGCCGCATCTCCCTCTCACGATTTGCACCGACTCGCAATATACCATATCAGGTGCGCTCTCCTCCTCCTTCCTTCCGCTCGCGTCGTACTAAACCCCCTCTTCGCAGTCTTCTCCGAATGGATCCCCGCCTGGCGCAGAAGAGGCTGGCGCACGGCTACCAACACGGCAGTCGTCAACAAGGACCTCATCCTCTACGTCCTCGCCCTCATCTCCCTCCGCATGCCCGCCAACGCCTACTCCCCCACTGCCAACGTCTCGTTCCACAAAGTCAAGGCGCACATCGGAATCGAGGGGAACGAGCAGGCGGATCGGTTTGCAAAGGAGGGGGCGGTGATGGCGGAGGTAGCAGAGAGGGATTATGAGCGGGAGGTGCGGGAGATTGAGAAGAAATTGAGGGAGAGGGGGGCGAAGAAGGTCGAGCTGCAGTTTGTAGTCGAGTGCGAAGATGGGGACCTCCTTTCCGAGGAGGAGATGCGCAGAATGGAGGAGTTGCAGGAGTTTGATTGAGGAATGGACACGGTTTGCAACAACTCCGCAGCTTGGGAAAGGGGGATGCATTGCGAGCAGCGAGTTCACTCGGCACCATCGAGTTCGGGGTACGCGCGGAACACTTTTGAGGGAAGCAAGTCGTCAGCTTCGTTCCGAATGGGTTGCAAGCGAGTACGTACGACCCATCGAGTACTTCTGCCTGCGATCGCTGGTCAAGTACTCGGCGATGAGAGGAGAATCTGCAACTCGAGCGTGGAGTGCGAAGATCTTGGGGAACGTCGGCCTGAGCTTCTTCATCAAGACGGGGAAGGCGTAAAGAAGCTGCGAAGGAGCTGGTTAGAGTTGATTTCAGGGAATGGTAGGAAGGACGCACTCCATCAACGATCTGGAAGAGAGCGAGATCGGCGTAGCTGCACTCCTTGAGCAAGTAACCGCTGTCCGCCTTCGCAAGAGTCGCCTCAAAGTGCGTGAAGTACTTCGGCACGCGCTCCTCCCTGAATCCCTTGGATCTTGCGACAGCGGCTTCCTTCTGCTCCTCGTAGTACTGGCCAATCGAGATCGGATGGTGCGTGTCATGTACCTTTAGGAGGAACGTCCGATCAGTTCTCCAGCTCAGAGGGGGGGCACCGGAGACGCAACGCACCTCGTTCGCAAGATCCAGAAGCGTAAGAAGCAGTGCCTGGCGATGGAACGTCGTAGGATCCGTCAAGCTAGCGCTCGACGGGCGTTGTTTCTTATACTTGAGGTCAAGATCGAGCTCGGGGAGGTGGGCAGAGAGGTAGAGGATGATGTTGGGCGTCTGGGAAATGACAACCTCTCCGTACTGGAGGATCGGAGGAGCAAAGGGCGTAGGATTCTTGTCTGCTCCCCTCGTCAGCTCCCCACACTCCGACCCCACATGAGCTCCAGAACGAACCGGATCCCTCGAACCCGTCCTTGAGGAACGGGAAGATGCACGCCTGTCCGATAGTCCTAGCTTCATCCTCGTACGGAGTCCTGGTCGCCTCGAAGAAGAGGCGGATGAACTGTGGGGAGCAGGAGGTGAGCTGCCAGGGGAAGCGCCGGGAGGATGGCTTCCGACGACGCACCTCTGCACGGCCAGGGATCTGGGCGTGGTAGATGAGCCTGAAGGGAGGAGCCATGGTGCTGGTGGAGAAGAGCTTGCTGACAAGGCAGAGAACGAGGACTGAGACGAGGAGAGAGAGGAGGGACGAGTTCCAGGAGAGACCTCCTCCTCGCGAGGGGACTTTCGAGTCCTTTGCGCTCTTTTGCTTGAAGCTGAACTGGTTGCGAGTGTACACGGTCTACAACAAGATCTACTACTGAAGCGGGTTCGCCTCAATCACCTCCCACCCTCCCTTCTTTCCCTTCGAATCCCTGGAATCCTCGTCGCTATCCAACAACGACGACGCAGACGGAGTCCTCTTGACTCCAGGCCGCTGAGGAATCGGAGGTGCTGACCGTCCAGTCCCAGAGGGCTCCGGCGGCTGGAGGGAGATGTTGATGCGGGGTGCGGGAGGAGGTGGTTTCCGACGCGAGGAGGGAGCGGTGCTGAGGGCGGATTTGCTGGGAACGATGGGAGGTGGTTTGCGGTGGGAAGCCAGTTGGGAGGAAGAGTGAGGGTGGGGAGTGTCGAATGGGTTGGTGGCGCCTGGGCTTTGGGAGGGGAGCTCCGAGAGATCAACAAGACCTTCAGGATGTTCTGCGACAGCTTCGTTCAGTCGATGCGCGGTCGAAGGCAGACGTCAAACGTACCCGAGTCGTTCCACCAAGCCTGCTCTTCGTCCGAAGGTGGAGGCAAGTCGATGGCGGCGACCCCGTTCGTAATCCGCGAGAGCTTGTCGTCGAGCTTCTCCGCCGGCGAGTGGACGAGAATGTCCTTGAGGATCTCCTTCCGTAGCGTCGCTCGCTTCGCATGGTCGATCGTCCGAATACGGGCTCGGAGAACGGCGTAGACTGCGTACGAAAGTGAGTACAGCTCCAGCAAAGGAAGTGGAAGAGGAACCCACCAGGTCGATGATCCGAAGCAAGGAGCTCTGCTCGGTAGTAGCGACTGAGATCAAGCTGCTCGGAGAAGGACGTTAGCCTGAAGCCGCTGGGAGACCGAGGCGAGAGGACGTACGTCGCTCCCAGAGTACAGGATACGGTCTGGTGGGAGAAGGGAATCAGCGAAGGCGGAAGAGGGGAGCGAGCAAGTCGCTCACCTGTCCACGCCGGGATGCGCTGCTTCTCCGACGTATCGTAGTTCTGAGTGCCATTGTCGTACCTGGAACGAAAAAGGTCAGCGTCCCGGTGCGAAAGCCGAGGGAGCGAACTCACTTGTAAGTCGGTGGGAAGATGAGCGGTCCCTCGATGAAGCCCGAGAAGACATTCCGTGATCGCATGGTCAGCGAGAGCTGCCGGGAAGAGTATGTACGTCAGGTTGAACCTCAGATGCAGTGGGAGCCGAACGCACCTGATCGCCCGCCATCAACGCCGCATAGTCGTCTTCTGCTGCCAGCCTCCGCACTTCGTCGTTCGGAAACGAGATCCGGTAGTTCGTATCAGCTGCCCAGATGACGTTCCTGCGCGAAAACAGTCAGAAAAGCGAGACGGAAGCAAAGCGGTCGACCGCACTCGTGGCTCGCGATCGTCTTGCCCTTCGAAAAGTGGAGTCCTTGGGCGATAGTGAAGTAGTCGGTATTCCGCTCGTCGATGTTGCTGTGACCTGCGGCGAGATGGGCGGTGACGAAGCAGAACGATGAGTCGCGATAGTCGAGTCGGATCGCGACGGCTCCTTCTGCGAAACAGGGGGATCAGCGAGTGCGCGAGGAGAGAAGATTCGAGCCAGCGTACTGTTGCCAGCCATCCCCTTGAGGCCAGTCTACAGGAAGAGTAATCAGCACGGGCTTAGATAAACCGATTCGCTTCGAACGCACCTTCTTTGTCGCGACCTCGACGTTCCGGAACTCGTTCGCCAGCGACTTCTTGATGAGAACGATGAGAGCAGTGCCGACGAGCTGACCCGATCGCAGGAGGATGTAGTCGGCCTTCTTGTTGGGTCGTTCGGCCACAGTCTTGAGGATGTGAGCTTCCCAGCGTCGCCTGCAGAAACGAAGTCAGTGCTGCGGCGAAGGACCAGTGAGCGAATGGCGCACTTCTTCTCTGGATCGGTGGCCATGATCATCTGCGGGGTGAGGGGCACAATCTCCTGGAACGCGATGACGAGAATGCTTGGTTCTGGCCCTGCAAGCAGAGGAGTCAGGGGCCGCTTCTCGCTCTGCTCGTGGAGGACCACGCACCATCGGCAGGAAAGAGCCAGGGGAGGAGAGACTCGGTCCCAGGGCCCTTGCCATTGAGGTTGTAGGTGCCGACCCAGATCCAGATCGGCTCGTAGCTCGTGTACTCGGACGCGCGTGCTTGGAGGTTCTCGTGAAGGGTGTCGTTGATGGGGTTGAAGACGCGAACCTTCTGCGAGGTGTTGAGGTATCCCTGCGCCCAAGGAGTATTAGCTGGTAGCTCATAGTTGGAGGGGGGGAGGTAGCCCACGAGCAGCGCGTCGATGGCAACTTGCTTGCTGGTATCCAAAAAGTTGGATTGGTACATCCTCCCGACGCTCTTCGTGGCGTCCGAAAGCAAGCCAGCAAACGACTTCTTCCCGCTCCGAGTGAAGCTGGTGTTGATGGCTCCTGTACCGACGTAGATCTTCGAAAGAGCGTCGCCATTCTGTGAGTGGAGGATCAGCTCGAGCTCGACTCCCAAGGCGAGAAAGAGCTAACCTCGGCGAAGAGAATCCGATGCGACGACCAGAGGGCCGATTCCGGACTCGACCAAGCGGGGTTGGTGTTGCGAATAAAGTCCTCGAGAGCGAAGCGAGAAAGGACATCCTCGACGACGTTTGTGCGATCCAGGCAGTCTGCACGAATCCTGGTCAGCTCCAGGTCCCTTCAACCCAACCGAGCAAACACTCACCCTTGCAGTTCGTCCTGAACACCCCTCGCTGGCCCATGACGAGCGTCCCCTCCCCGTTCTGGTCGATACTGATGAGGCACGACCCGTACTCCGCCTCGGCATCTCCCACCGCATTCGCCAACTGGCTCTTGACGCTCTCAATCCCTCCCACCCTGCTCCTCGCATGAAAGTCGAAATTGGTGATCCTCACTTGATCCCGCACGTCCTCGTCGACCAGCGCCGCCGCAGCGAGATGCGCCTCGTAAGTCGCCGTGAGCGAGGCTTCTTGATCTTTCGAGCTAAGGAGGTTGATGACGTGGATCGACGAGTAGTTGTCGATGAGCTCTTCGAAGTGGCGGAGGAAGGCGGGGAGGGAGGCTTCGATGGGGCGGGTGACGGTGATCTTGAGGCCGAAGGGTTGGACACCGAGTTCCTCCCAAAATACTGAGGGAGGGAGAGGGTTAGCTCGAATTGGGGGAGGGAGAAGAGTTGTTCTCACCTGGAACGCTCCCTCGGATCTGGGTATACGAGAAGCAAAGCGTCGCAGTTCGGAGGATCGTCTCGGTCTGTAGCGATCGCACGTCAGCCCCGTTCTCAAATCAAGCAAGCAAGGACCAACTCACCTCCACAAAGTTCGCAACGCTTCCATCGTCGTCCACCCCTCGCACGTTGAACCTCGTTCCTGCGCGCTTCCATCCCAGCCGACTGACGAGCGAAAGAACCGCCGGTTGACCGCCCAAGCTGATATCGTACAGCCCGCAGAACCCCTGGATCGCCAGGACGATGAATCCTTGCTGATCAAATACTTTCCGTGCCGTCGTCGCCAGCGATGCACGGAAGGAGAGGAGCGGAGCGATGAGGAACGTATTCCAGAGGAACCTCGTGTCGTACTCCTCGCCCTCTTCCCCCTCGTCCCTCGCCGCGCTTTTGCCCTTCTCGTTCGCCCGCTGCCTCGCCAACCGCGCCTCCAGCCTCGTCGAAAGATCGAAGGCGTTCTCGCCGCTCGAGAAGTAGAACGAGGACGCGCTGAGGATCTTGCGGATCCCTGCGCAGGGGTGCTCGAGCGGCTCTCCTCGCGCGCCGATACTGCTGAAGTTGTCGTCGTAGGATTCAGCGCCTTCGAGGGGGAGGGGAGAGTACGAGTCAAAGGTCGAGGAGGTTAGGCAGAAGAACTCGACGGAGAGGATGCGGGAGATGGGTTCGGTGCCGACGCCGGTGAAGTGGCGCGCGTGGGAGCTGATGGAGGTCGAGGAGGTGATGATGGGGAGGAAAGTGTCTGTAGGATCGCGAGAGCACTGTTAGCTTGCGTCTCCTCCCCCTCACGTCGTCGTCATGGACGTCGCGCAGCTGCAGACTCACCTTCTGCCATCCTCAGCACTCCCAGGCACCCGCTCACGCGCCCATTGAGCAGTACCGCAGTCTCCAATTCCACCTGATCCGCCGGCAAGAACTCCACCACGACGCAGGGACTGTTCGAGTCGGCTGGAGGTCTCCGAAAGATCAGGCAATAGTCGCCCGAGGAGAGGACGAGAGCTCGTGGCTCTCGTATGAGGTAGAGGCGCATTCCGAGTAGTCGTTACAGGTCGGCGGAGGCGGGGAGGGAGGAAGCGCTCCTCGAGGCGAAGGGGAGGAGGGAGAGCGTCGTCCCGGTCGCTGGTTTCCCTTCTGCCTCACACCCTCCTCACCTTACGCTCTGTCAGATCGCCTCATGAGTCTCATCAACCACCTCACCAGCCTCTCTCAACTGCGCACGCTTCTCGACGCGAAGAAGGATAAGCTCGTGGTGCGTCCCCGACTCCCGTCCTCTCTCGCCGCCTCCTAACCTCTCTGCCCTAGGTTATCGACTTCCACGCGACGTGGTGTGGCCCCTGCGTGCGTTTTGCTCTCCGTTACGGCGGCTCAGAGTCTGCTCCTGCGCGAGATCACACTGATCCCTCTCGCAGCACGCTATCGCGCCCAAGTACGAGCAGCTCAGCCAGCAGTACAAAGGTGTCGCCACCGTACGTAGCGTTGGAGCTTTGGAGAGCTTTTGTTTGGAGTGGATCAGGCTGACGCGTACGTTGCTGTAGTTCTGCAAGGTGGATGTGGACGCAGCAAAGGAGATTGCGGTCGAGTACAGCGTGAGGGCGATGCCTACGTTCGTCTTTGTGAGTCCGGCGTTGCAAGGGGGCAGAGCGAGAGCTGAAGAGCTGGCTGGACAGATCAAAGGAGGCTCAAAGGTCGACGAGGTCAAGGGCGCGAACGCAAAGGCGCAAGTCGCCCGAATGCGTCTCCCACCAGCTCCGCTAACACCTCCCTGCGTGCAGAATCGAAGCCGCTCTCCTGAAGCACGCCGGCGCAGGAAGTTCCACCGCATCGTCCTTCCCCGGCTCCGGACATACTCTCGCAGGCCAGACGGTCGCTCCTCCCAGCGCATCTTCGCAGCTCCCCGACTTCAAGACGCTGTTCATCCTTATCGCCCTCGTGGGTCTGTGGTGGTACTATGGAAAGAATTCGGAGGGAAAGGTCGACCTTCCTCCGGACGGAGAGGGATTCTTCTGAGTGGGGAGGCATTTGGCGCGAGGGATGAGAGGTTGATGCCGGGGATCCGATGGGTTGTAGAGGGCGGAGGAATGTATTGGGGTTTGTGGGGTACAGCTAAGGAGTGCGCGCGTGTGCTGGTTTGGTTGGGTGGAGCTGGGAGCATTCCGCAGGCTTCATGTGAGTGGGCCGACCCGACTGGCAAGTTCTTTCGTTGTTTCTCTTCGCATCTTTTGCTTAGAGCTCCTTGGAACTGGAACACGAGAAGGAGCGCGGCTCCCCTCACTTCGCGCGACAAGGTCGCTGCTGAGTCGTCCCTCTCTTTCCCTCCCACCATATTCCCCTCGAACGCTAGAAACTGGCAGTTTGCTCTGCTCCCGAGATCACCGAATCGTAGGCCCTCTCCTCCGCTCCAAAGTCGCGCCGATCCTCACGCGCTCACGCTGACCTCCTCAGGACCACCACCGCACGATGACAACAAGCTGCAAGCTCTCCCCCTCGCTGCGCGCCACCCTATCCTCTCCCGCACCTCTCCAACCCCTCCTCACCCACCTGAACGTCGACTCCTCCTGGCTGCTCCTCCTGCCCACCCCCACCCCCTCTCCCACTCCCGCATTCTTCTCCGTCCTCATCGACCCCTGGCTCGCTGGCCCCCAATCGGACGTCACGCGGTTCCTGAGCCGACAGTGGCATGCGACTGATAGCGCGTTTGGGAGCTTGGAGGAAGTGGGAGACTTTGTGAGGGAGGTTGAGGAGTGCGTGAGGAGAGGGAGGGGGGAGGCGGCCCGGGCTAGAGTGCAAGGAGCGAACTGGATCGACGCTGTGGTGATATCGCACGAGGTGAGAACAGGAAAGGAGGACCTTTTGCTTCGTGAGCTGACCTGCGCGCAGTTCACCGACCATTGCCATCGCGAGACTCTTGTCGAGCTGGCCCCCTCTGTTCCAGTCTTTGCCACCTCTGTACGTCAATCTGCACACCTCCAGCTCGAACCGAAGCTAACTCTTCCCTTACAGACCGCTGCCTCGCTCATCCGAAGCTGGAAGCACTTCACCACCGTCCTCGAACCACCTCCCTTCTCCCTCCCCTCTCCCGCTCAACCCTCCCTCCCCTCCTGGCTCCACATCTCCCGCCTCGCCTCCACCTCCGACGCCCTCTACTACCACTCGGCCATAATCCTCTCCTTCCTCCCCTCCCCTTCCTCGACCCCGCAAGCAGTCATCTACACCCCGCACGGCGTCGCTCCTTCCTCCCTCGGCCCTCTCGCAGATCCCTCTGCACCGATAGAGACGCTCCTCCTCCTACATGGCTTGCATTCGATCCGGCTATGGGGGAGGCAGCTGAACCTCGGCGCGCATAACGGGGTCCAGATTGCGAAGGAGGCGAGATCGAGGTATTGGGTCGGAACGCACGACGAGGAGAAGAGGGCTGGAGGGATCGTCAAGTGGTTCTTGAAGAGGGTGAGGATTAGTGCGGAGGAGGCGATGGAGGAGGAGAAGGGAGCCGGGGTGGCGTTCACAGATTTGGGGAATGGGGAGAGTTTGGTCCTGGCGTAGAGCAGAAGCGACGAGAAGGAATACCATAATTAAGACGATACGGGAATACAAGTGTTGCAGAGAGCTCTTCAGTCCTCGTTGCCACTGTCTTCCTCGTCGTCGTCCTGCACTCCAACAAGCCCCGCTCCAGTCTTCTCCATGTCCTTCCCAAGAGCACGCAACCGCTCGCCAAAGACCGAGCGCACACCGGCGTTGCTGCAAAAGAATCGTCAGTTCAGCAGCTCCGCACGAGCAAAACGGGGGGACGCACGTCGAGGTATCCCAGATCTGCAGGTTCGCTTTCGATCCAGCGACAGCGAGCGTAGTTGGGTCGTCGGGACAGAACGACGCCGAGAAGACCTTGCCCTGTTGACCAAGAAAAAGCATCAGCAAGCGAGCCATGACCCGAGAAAAGCGAGCAAAGACGCACGACTCCCAAATCCCTCGCTGCGACCAAACTGATGTGTCGCTTCCCTCCATCCTGCTCCTCGACGTTCCACACCTTGACCATGTTGTCCGTTCCACCCGTCACGATGCACCCCTTGATCATCGTGTTGATATCCAAGCTCGACACGCTCGAATCGTGTGCCGAGAGCGTCCAAACCGACTTTGACACGACCGGGTCCTTCGCCGAGGAGAGCATGCGCGAGTCGTACGACTGCACGAGACCGTTCTCCATCGAAACGAGGAAGCCTGCGGGTTCCCAAGGGTCCCACTTTAGGCATTCGACGTCCGACGCGACCTTGGTTCCGACGCCTCCGTCCGGTGCCCGCGAATCAAAGACGCGAACGGTGCCGTCCCAAGAGCCGGAGAGGAGGACGGTAGGCTCCTTGGGGTTCCATTGGACGGCTTGGATCTTGTCGGCGTGGAGAGAGTCGAAGGAGCGGAGGGCGGGGGAGGAAGTGGGGAGTGAGAGGTCCCACAGCTTGATGGTCTTGTCGGCGGAGGAGGAGGCGAGGAGGTTCCGGTGCGAGCGGTTCCAGGAGAGGGAGAGGATCGAGTCGACGTGGTACTCGGCGTTCGCGACCACCTTGGGCTTCTTGGGCTTCTTCTTCTTCTTCTTCTTGAGGGACGAGTCGTTCGAGGGAGTCGAGTCGCGTATTGAGGGGGGGAGGGGGGCGGGGATGAGCTCTTTTGGGGGAGGACCGAGGATGGCGTCGGGGTAGAGTCCGTCGACAACGTCGAGAGACCAGATCTCGATTTCGGGGTCGAGGGTGCCGACGGCGACAAAGTTGCCGCGCTGGCCGTCGCCGACTGTTCGTCCGGGGCAGAAGTCGAGCCATTCGAGGCAGAGGGGCATGGCGGGGAGGAGGAGGTCGTGGTGGACGTAGAGGTTCTCCTCCGACTCGTCGTAGACGTAGATCTCGAGCTGCGAGACATCGTCCTCCGTCTTGGCCACCACGAGGAGGTTGTCGGTCGGGAAGATCTCCAGCTCCTCGCGTTCGAGCTCCTCGTCCTCTTGTTTCTGCAGGCAGGAGCGCGCGTGAGCTGTGGGATACACGCGCTAAGCTGTGCGAAGCGACTCACGGCCTCGAGCGTCACGTAAGGGTCGTCCTTGTTGTCGCCGTAGTACGAGAGTCCCTTGATGTTGCTGAACGCTCCCATCGCTGCACGCACGCCGTCAGCTACGCCCTCCAGCTCCTGCCAGCCCGAGCTACTCACCAGCTCCCTTGGACTCCTCCTCGTCGTAGGTGTCCAGGTTGTACGCCGAGAGGTCGTCAGGCCCAGTAGGGTTCTTGAACTTCTGCGCCATCGCAGCTGCAGCAGCCGTAGCAGCGTCCTCCATCTCGGCGTCCCCATCACCACCTTCAGACTTGTCGTGATCCGAGCTGCTGCAAGCACACCTCATCAGCTCCCTCCTTCGCCCACAGAAAGCCAAACTCACTCTTCCCACTCGGCCTCAGCATCCCCCTCGTCCCCCTGCCCGTCCCCCTCCTCTGCTTGCGCCAGCTCGAGCTCCATCTTCGCATCCTCGAGACGGACCCTCGCGAGCTGTCCTACTCGTTCCAGCTCAGCGTCGTCGATCACATACTTGCTGGGGTGAACCGCTGCTGCTCCGCGCGGAATCCACGACACGGCAGAGATCAGCGAGGTCATCTTGAGCTGTCGTTTGGTTCCAAAGAGGGAGGAGGAGGATAGCTGCTTCGAAAGTTCGTTCGCGTTGCGCGTGGGCGATTTTCCGATTCGCCTCCTCCGCCAGCGTCGACTTGGACAACACAACGCCACCAGCAGGGTGAATAATAACAGCATAGTGCAACAGACCAACGAAGAGCCTGCAGAAGAACTAGAACGAGGAGACTAAAAACGACTCAAACAACGCTGCGACGACCCTTCCCTCCCACTCGGCACCTCTTCAGCTCCTCGTCAATCATCCACAACCCCTTGATAAACTCGTCCTTGTCCAACGCTCCCCGTTCCTCCGTATCGCACGCAACCCTGCACCCAAAGTCAGCCTTTATCTCGCTCGACCTTCCGTCGCAAGACTCACCAGACCCCTCGCAAGAACGTCGACTCCAACCTACTCCTCTCCCAAACAACCCTCACGACCACTCCTTCCAACTTCCCTCCCTTGACCCAAGCAGGCTTGGTCTCCCTCCCCATCCCCTCGACCAACCTCTCGAAATAAGCGCCGTACCGCGCTTCCGAGCGAGGGTCGATCGGACGTCTCTTGGGTGTTCCAGGGGGCGGGAGAGAGAGAGGGTCGAGGGTGAAGAAAGTGGAGAGGTGGGAAGGGGTGACGGTGGAGGAGGAGACGGTGGAAGGGGGGAGGGGGCGACGTGAGGGGGTTGGAGGAGGAGGGAAGGTCGTGCGTGCTGGTACAGCGGGGGCAGGAGGGAGTGGGGTGTAGAGGGATTGGAGGAGGGAGGAAGCGCCGTCGGAGGAGAGGGAGATGGATTCGAACCCCTCTTGCGCTTTGGTGTGTCGCGAATGGCGGGAGGAGGTCGAGGTGAGGGACGAGGTGGAAGACGTCGAGGGTGAAGGCTGGTGATGAGTGTGTGGGTGGGTAGAAGAGGTTGGGTGAGAGCGCGCGCGGTAGGATGGGCTGGCGGGAGGGATGGTGCTGGATCGCGAGGGTATTGCGGGAGGGGAGCGTGGAGAGTGCGAGGAGTGCGAGTGCGGAGGATGCGAGGGTCGGGTACAAATGCGGGGCCGAGGAGGAAGAGATGGTGAAGAGGTCGAGGAGGAGGAGGAGGAGGAAGATAGGTCGAGAGTTTCGGCTCGGCGAGGAGGGAGTCGTGGAGGGAGGACGGGGGCCGCGACGATCGTGTCTGAGCCGCTGAGGTTGGGTGTAGGAGGCTGAAGCAACCATTCCGGTGTCGACGAGTTGCTTCCCCCTGGCTCGTTGTTGCCCATCGTAGGCGAATGGAACGACATGAGCGCGTCGTCCTCCTGGGGGGCCTGGGCGCGGAGCCTGAGGTCCGGCAGAGTCTCCCTCGCCCGTCCCAGCGATCGCACCGAGTCTGGAGAGGCGGTACCTGCCCTTCCCAGCCTCCCTCGCGCACCTCCCAAACTCCCAAACTCCTCGCCGGCTGACACGAAGCTCCCGCTCCCGCTCGCGGCAGACAGCACCGAGGTACCGCTCCCTGCACGCGGTCGGAGCTGTGCAGAAAAGGATTCCAAGCCGATGGAGCCTGGAGCAGGGGAGCTCGAACGCGACTTGGCGGGAGATGTTGAGCGAGACCCGATGGAGAGGGGAGGGAAGAGGGGAGGGTACTGGGAGAGGTTTCGAATGGCGGAGGGAGGTTTGGGGGAGGCCGAAGGGGTGATGGGGTTGCCGTAGACTGCGAGGATGTCCTTGACGCTGCCTTGAGTAGGGTTCGCGGCTTCGTGGGAGCTGGAGCTGGAGCTGGCGGGAGACGACGATGCACCCAAGCCGTTCCTGCTGATGCCCAACACCAACCCTGGGTTCCTCCTCCCTCCTGAGCTATCCTCCTTGTCCGCCCCATCGTTCCGGAGAGCCGCTCGCGGTGTTGGTTGACGAGGTGCAGCCGCCGTCGCTGTGCCGAGTGGTGCTGCTCCTCCAATCTGCTCGAACGCTCGTACGCGGTCCTTGAGGGAGAGCGCTGGCGTGCCGTCCTCGTCCGCCATTTGTACTGCGAGCTGGAGTCAAGCTGCGCCTGTAAGTCAGGTGGTCGTTTGGGGCAAGAGTCAAACGCGAGCGTTCCCCGCCCTCTCTTGAATCTGGCCCTGGCGCTCCTTGGTTGCTCTCCCCACATCTCAATGTCCTCCCTCCTACGCGCTTCCTCTCGTATCATTCCTCGCTC
Source organism: Glaciozyma martinii (assembly GCA_025758715.1). NCBI lineage: Eukaryota > Fungi > Basidiomycota > Microbotryomycetes > Kriegeriales > Camptobasidiaceae > Glaciozyma > Glaciozyma martinii. The sequence goes on along the minus strand of JANGFH010000016.1, from coordinate 49,137 downwards.
CTCCCCTTTCTTCGCCCGCGCCAACAGCACCAGCATGCTCGCAGACCCCAGCAAGAAGTACTTGTGAGTCTCTCCCTCCCGGCCTCTCGCCGTCCAGTTCCCACTCAAACACCGGCTGACTTCGTCCATTCCTTTCCTTGCGTGCAGGCCTTTCGTCGGTGTCAACCTCCCCGACCGGACCTGGCCCGACAAGCGGATCACCAAGGCACCTCGGTGGGCTTCTTCTGACCTCCGCGACGGGAACCAGGCTCTCGTCAACCCCATGACGATTGAGCAAAAGGACCGCTTCTTCAAGCTCCTCCTCAAGTGTGGCTTCAAGGAGATCGAGGCTGGCTTCCCGTCCGCCAGCGAAACCGAGTTCGGCTTCATCCGGGGGCTCATTGAGCAGGACCAGTTCCCCGACGATGTGTGGCTCCAGGTAAGCTGCTCTCTGCTTGGTGCACGTGTGGGCTAGATGGGCACACGGACTGGACTGGGAGCGGGGCGAGGGAGGACACGGCTGACTTTTTGTCGTCGTTCGCCACCACCCCCACGCAGGTTCTCTCGCCCGCCCGACCTGAGCTCATCCGCCGCACCTTCGAGTCGGTCCGCGACGCCAAGAACGTCATCTTCCACATGTACAACGCCACCGCCCCTCTCTTCCGCGACCAGGTCTTCCAGAACACCAAGCAGCAGACCATCGACCTCGCCGTCAAGCACATCAAGATGGTGCGCAAGGGCGTCGACGAGGCCATCGCACGCGGCGACCGCACGCAGTGGCAGCTCGAGTACTCGCCCGAGGCCTTCTCCCAGACCGAGCCCGAGTTCGCCGTCGAGATCTGCAACGCCGTGCAGGACGCTTGGTTCGAGGGCAAGAACAAGAAGGAGCAGCGACCCATCATCTTCAACTGCCCCGCCACGGTCGAGGTCGCTACGCCCAACAACTACGCCGATCAGGTGAGCCTTGCGCCGCGCTCTTCCTCTCCTTCGCAGCCGTGCTGACGCGCCGAACGCAGATCGAGTACTTCTGCCGCAACATCAAGGACCGCGACTGCGTCGTCGTTTCCCTCCACACCCACAACGACCGAGGAACCGGAGTCGCCGCCTCGGAGCTCGGCCTCATGGCAGGAGCCGACCGCGTCGAGGGCTGCCTCTTCGGAAACGGAGAGCGCACCGGAAACGTCGACCTCGTCACCCTCGCCATGAACCTCTACACTCAGGGAGTCTCGCCCGAACTCGACTTCTCCGACCTCAACGGCGCACGCGAGACGGTCACCAAGTGCACCGACATCCCTATTCACCCCCGTCACCCTTGGTCTGGAGAGCTCGTCTTCACTGCGTTCTCGGGATCTCACCAGGTGCGTGCGAGCATGGGAGGGAGAAGGACTGGGAAGCTGACGTTCTCTTTGCTTCCAGGACGCCATCAAGAAGGGATTCAGCGTCCGCAAGGCAAACCCCGAATCTCCTTGGGCCGTGAGTTGGTTCAAGCTCGCATTCCAGACTTGGCTCCTGACGCTTGCTTCCCTTCCAGATCCCTTACCTTCCCGTGGATCCTCTCGAGGTTGGCGAGAACTACGAGGCTGTCATCCGTGTCAACTCGTGCGTTCCGTCCTCGATACTTGTCGAAATCCCAGCTCACAATCCCCCTTCTCGCAGTCAATCCGGAAAGGGTGGAGTCGCCTACCTCGTCCAGCGCGCTCTCCAGCTCGACCTCCCCCGCCGCATGCAAGTCGACTTCTACCAGGTCATCCAGGCTCTTTCCGAGCGAACCTCCAAGGGTGCGCCATCCCTGCCCTCTCTTCCGTCTGCGCGAAGCTAACGCTCCCTCGCAGAGATCACCCCCGAAGACATTGAGATCGCTGCTCGCTCGACCTACTTCCTCGGCGACGCGCACAAGGGTCGCTTCGACCTCGGCGACTACTCGTTCGCGGGTGAGGGAGGCAAGAAGACCTTCAAGGGCATCATCACCGACAACGGCGTCGAGAAGACGGTCGCCGGAACCGGCAACGGACCCGTCTCTTCCCTCCTCGACGCTCTCCGTCCCTTGGGCGTCGACCTCGACGTCAAGGAGTACTCGGAGCACTCGATCGGAAGCGGTTCCAACACTCGCGCGGCGTCGTACGTCCAGCTGGTCGACCAGGCCGGTCGCCAGATTTGGGGAGTCGGTATCGACGAGGACATCACTTCGGCGTCGATGAGGGCCGTCCTTAGCGCTGCTAGCAACGCTAGCGAGTCGGCGGAGGAGCGGATCAAGCAGGTCGAGGAGGTCGTTCTCGCTGGACGCGTTTGAGCTGGGGGGATGGATGGAGTAAAAAAAAAAGGGTCCGGCTGCACTCTACAACCTGGAACGATTGCATTATTTTGTAGACGAGTGCACTCTGAAAAAGAAAGGGAGAGCGACGCCGCGAAAGTCGAGAGGACGCGAGTCGGCGCCGCTCCTTCGCCTCCCACCACATCTGCAACAACCTCACGATGGCGTCCAAGAAGGAAGTCGTATACTCTGTGGCGTCCAAGAAGGCCGAAGTCGTGTACCGGTACTCTGTGGAGATAGCCCAGCAGGCCTACGTCTTTGGGCAGATCCGCGAACCCGACGAGGAGGTAGTACAGTTTGTGGAAGACATCGTTCGCAGCCAAGTCTCCGAGATCGTACGCCCTCCCCTCCCACTCCGCATCTCCCCTTACTAACCCTCCCTCCTGCGTAAAGGTCCTCCAAGCTCGAGCGCTCGCGGCAAGGAGAGGAGCGCGCTTCCTCGCCGTCGAGGACCTCATCTTCCTCATTCGCCACGACCGCGCCAAGGTCAACCGCCTGCGGACGTACCTTAGCTGGAAGGACGTCAGGAAGAAGGTCAAGGAGTCGGAGGCGGATGAGACGCCCGAGATTGATACGACGGAGGAGCCTTCGACTGGTGAGTGGGGTTGGTGCGCTGTTGGAGCTGGGTAGATGGGCGCTTGCTGGCTGGGGTGGATTTCGAGGAGCTACCTGTATTGGCTATTCTTTTGGAGGAAGGACTTTTCGGGGGAGACAAGGCAAGGGGGGAGGAGCCACCGCTGATGCTCCGTCTTGCTCTCGCAGCTCTCAAGGCGCACAAGATGAGGGTCAAGATCCCCTGGGAGGTCACCAGCACGTTCTCAGAGTATCTCAAGGAGGATTCTGAAGGAGAGGACGACGACGAGATCGAGGCGTACGAGGACAGCAAGAAGCGGCTCAAGGTGAGTTCGAACGCGGCGAGAGAGGGGAGCGCAGCTAACGATGTGCTTTGCAGGATGCGGACGACCTTACGCGGACGATGAACAAGGAGCAGTACCAGCACTACGCCGAATGCAGACAGGCATCCTTCACGTACCGCAAAGGTTCGTCATCTCCAGCTCTCTTGGCTGCTCCCCGCTCACGCTCGAGTTCCTCCCCCAGTCAAACGCTTCCGCGAGTTCGTCAACATGGGCGCCTACATGGAAGGCAACGCGAACGACGAAGTGATGGACGTCCTCGGCTTCCTCTCGTACGAAATGGTTCGCTCGCTCTGCGAAGCCGGGAGCCTCAACAAGCGGACGCTCGCCGCTTCTCGCGCAGTCGCAGCTGTCACGGCCCTCAAGGAGGAGCTCAAGAAGGAGGAGCTCAAGTCGAACAGCGCGGCGAAGGGCAAGGGCAGGGAGAAGAAGCGAGCGGCAGACGACGCTGCGGAGGCGGAAGGAGAGAAGGACGACCCGATGTCTACGCCGGCGGAAACGACGTCTTCCTCTCGAACGACGAGGGAGGGTTCTCAGGCGGCCAAGAAAGGTCGGAAAGGCGACCCCAACGCTCCCCCTCGATCCCCTCCACGCCACCTCCTTGAACCGACCTCCCTCTTCTCCGAACCGCCCATGGGATTCCTCCCCTCGGGCATGACGACGCCAGGAGGTCAGCTCGTCACCATCGCTGGAGCGGGGAACATGTCTGCGATGGACGGAGCGCCGGAGAAGGAGTCGCTCGGTGTGCAAGACGTGAATGGAGGCTACGTCGCGATGCAGCAGGGGCAGGCGTCGCTCAAGTCGAGTGGGATGCGGAACTGGAGAGGAGGGCTGAAGCGGGTTCGGGTGGGGTTCATTTAGGGAGGGGTGAGGGGGAGCGTGTATAAAATTTGGGTCCATTGTTGCGATGCATAGTAAAAAACAACACAGTGTGCCGAGAGAGCTTCCTGGCTCAGAGCCAGATCAACGACTTGAGCCCGTACTGCAGCTTGTCCAACAAGCCAGTCTGCGCCTGCGCCTCAGCAACACTACGGAGCCCAGCGTCAGCGTTCGCTCGCGATCTCCACGCCAGAGAGCCAAACCAACTCACCTAACGATATCCTTCTCGACGATCCAGTCCTCGTCACCCTCCTTCACCGCCCCCACCTTCTCGCACTCCTCCCTCAGACGTCCAACAATCTCCGCAACCGTATCCGCCGCCGTCCCTTTCGTGTCCTCCTGCCGACGCGACAAGATCTGGCTATGTCCCGCCGACGCCAGCTGGATCGCATCCTTTCGCAGCGCCTTCAACGCAAAGAAGTGGATGTCGCTAGCCGAATTGGTCGACGATGCGGAGGAGGAGGTAGTCGAGGCGCCTCGAGAGGGGGAGGAGGGGGCTTTGACGCGCATCGAGTACGTGTTGATCCTCGAGAGGGCGGCGCCGGCGTGGTAGCGGATGATGAAACCGTAGTTCTCGGAGACGTCGCAGCCTGTTCCAAGAGCTGAGAGGATGTAGGCGCCTTTCTGGATACTGGCGATGTCGCCACTTGGAATCCGCGTGAAGCTGACGACCTGTGGCGAGCCGGAAAGTTAGCTTCGATGGCGAGAAGCAGATGAGTTTGACGCACCTTCTGAAGCGTGAACTCGTAGGAAACGACGTAGAGAGCCTTGGTCGACAGGAGCAAGACCTTCTCCTCGTACTTCCTCGACCGAACGACGTCGGGTTCGGCAGGCGAAAGCAGCGTCCACCCCGCCAACTTATCCTCCCCCTCCGAGAGAACCGACGCAGTTGAGGTTTCGACAGCTTCCTGGCGGATCTGGTACAGGCGGAGGATCTCTCCGGGGTCCGAGACGTCCAGGCGATCTTGAAACTCGGCGAAGGCGGCAAGGTTATGTCCAAGAACGTAATCGATCACAGCCTGGTTGAAGAAGTCTGGGGATGCAGTCGAGTTAGAAGAAGGTCGAGATGGAAAGGCGGAGAGGACGAGCCTGTGACGGTGCTCTGGAGCAAGCGTGCGACCGAGTTCGACGCATCATTGACCGCACCACGCCAGTTACGCTTCCCAGTCCTCGTGAAGTCTCCCTGGAAGAACTCAGGCGTCAGTCACAAGGCGATCCTCGAGAGAGCGAAGACGCACTTTGAGAGCCGAGGTTCCAGCGTACTGCAAACAGCCCGTCAGCAACCCTGCGCCCACTCTTGAGACGAACAACTCACCTCACGACTGATAGCATCCCCGTTGTCGGCCCAGATCTCGTTGAATCTCTGGTCGAGCTCGTCGTGCATCCCGACCTCCTCCTGCGTCGTGATGCCCAGATGAACCAGATGACGGTTGACGACCCAGCGAGAGATGGCAGACTGAACGACGTTAGTCCTGTAAACTCGAGTCAGCGAGCAGTTCCGTGGCAAGATCACACCACGAACCGATCGAGGCAGTCGATGCAGTTGGTACGCACGACTCCGGCTTGCGTCGAGAAGACTTGATCGTCCGTAGCCCAGAAACAGCTGCGAGGAGGAATGAGTGAAGACTGGGAGAACGCCAGGAGAGACGCACCGAGTCTCCTCGAGATCTTGCGTGAGCGAGTCGGTAAGCTTTGAAATGTTCTCGTACTTCATCCCTCGGCATTCTGCATGGAAGTCAAACTCGACGTATCTACATACACTTCTATCAGCTTCGTTGCTCCCACCTAGCGCCCAGGCGACTCGACTCACTTGACTTTGTCCTCCCCCAACGCCTGCACACCCTCCCGGTACGCCTGCACCACGACCGCCTCCTTCCCCGACGTCTCGGCGAGATTGACGACGATCTGATTTCCGTAGAGCTTGATCTGCTTCTCAAAGTGCCGAGTGAGGGCGGCAAGACTCTCGGCTGACGTGCGTTCGAGGACGGGAGGCGGTTTCAGGCTCCACGGTGATTGACTCCCTGCGATGAGCGGCGTCAGCAAGGAGAAGATGAAGGCAAGGAGGGAGCGCACAGAAAACTGGGACTGGAGATGAGGGGTCAGCAAATTGCGAGGGAACGCACGAGGGGAAGGACGTACTCGATCCGCGCGTTTGGACGAGGCTCGAAACGTGCTTCTTCCCGTCCCGTTCGACGCAGACGATGAACTCGCTCTCGACAAAGTTGGCGACACCGCCATTGACGTTGATCCCTCGTCGCTGGTACCGAAGCCCGGGGCGCTCCACGGAACGGCGCGAAATGACGAGGAGGGAGAGGGAGACGTGCGTCGGCGTCGCAGGGTCGGCGGAGGAGGGAGTCGAGAGAGTCGTGTAGGATTGGAGAGGTAGAGAGAGGGTCGTCTGCTGGATGAAGCCTTGTTGGAGGACCGTTACGTAGGAATGGAGCTGCGAGAGGTTCGTCAGTCAGTGTTGCGAAGGGGGAGAGAGTACGCACGCCGGCTTCGACAAAGGGAGCCATCAGGTGAGCATTCCACCAGAATCGCTTGCTGGCTCGCCTCCAGAGAGGGAGGTAGGAGGCGGGCTCGACGAGACCTCCTCGAGGGGAAGCAGGCGGGTTCGGATCCTTCGAGGTGTTGGGAGAGAGAGAGGAGGATAAAGGGGCAGGGGCAGCCTCGTACTTGTGTTGGAGCGAGTGGGTGATGTCGATGGCGTTGGAGAAGTACATGCCGTTGAGTTGTCGCATGCATTCTTTGACGACCTTCTCGTCCAGCTCCTTCCTCGACGCGATCGCCACCAGGTCTCCGTCCAAGGAGGCCGTAGAATTGAAGGTCGCTTCTGGAATGATCGAAGTTCCTATCGCTGCTGCCGAGGTCGCGGGAGGAGGAGTAGGAGGAGTGGGAGAAGTGGGAGAAGTGGGAGTGGCGGCCTGGGGACTGAAGGGAGAGCGACGCCAGAACGGCCGATTGAGGCTTCCTCGAATCGTCGCCAACGGATCCTTCGCACCTCCCGCCTGGACCGGGACGGAATCCGCCTCCTTGTCCTCTCCCAGTCCCTCGCTGTCGGCCAAAAGCTCCCCATCCGTGTCCGTCTCCGTCTCATCGTCTCCCGAATCGGCTCCCTCGGTCGACACGGAGTGCGTACTCCGATGACCGGAAACCTGGCCCTTCTGAAGAGCGTACTTGGCGAGGAGGGTGCGTGCAGCGAGGCGGTCGAGGGGAACGGAGAGGGTGGTTTCGACGCGCGAGATGGGTTTGGATGCGTCGAAGAGGGAGGCGATCGTCTTGGTGCCAGTGATGAGGATAAGGAAGGTGTCTGCGTGCCGCAAGGTTAGCTCCTCGCCTGCTCCAGCTCTCCCTTGACTCACCCTGGAAGCCTCTCAGCAGTCCAGCTACACCTCCCTCGATGACGATCGACTCCTCTCCACCCGCCTCCTCGACCCATTCCTCCAGCGCCTCGACTTTGCCATTCCTTCCCCACGTGCACAAGACTGCTGCACCGCGAAACAATTCCTTGTCCCCCTCGTAAGGATGGACGATCAGGCCCGCTGCTGAGGTTCGTACGACAAGATGCTTGGCTGGGTGTTGCTGAGTTGGAGGGATCGTCGAGGACGGAGGAAGCGTCTTGCGCTTCATCCAAGGCAATTGTGCCAGTTGTGGGCCCATTCGAACCAGGCGAGGGAGTTGGAGGAGAGGACAGGAGCAACTGTGGAATCATCCCCTGTCGAACGTCGCCAACGCACCCCCTCTTCCCTCCCTCCCTCTTCCTCAACCTTCCCCTCCAGCTCTGCTCGAATATTCTGCTTCATCTTACTGGCGACTCGCAGTGAGAGCTGCTCCAAGACTCAAGGCGCGCGGCCGTCACGTCGACCTCTTTCCTCCTGCCCGTCCTTCGATCCTTCTGATCGTCCTGCTGCTTTCCTTTCCCACGCCTCCTCCCTACTCGGCGTTTCTACTTGGGGAATCTGCTACGCGACCTGCGAAGCCCTTTCGGTGGTCTACCTCCCCCTTGCTCACACTCTCGCCCCGCGCGGCCTTCAACTTCCCCGCCGCGAAGAGCAGACGATCGGCAAACAATCTCCTCAGCTCCTTTAGGAAGCAGTCCTGTTGAGTCTTCAGCAGCTGCTGCTCTTCTCCTTCCACCACCACTTCCCCCTGGCACCACCGTCTAATGCCTGCGAACCAACCCAAGATCGCCATCATCGGCGGAGGGTGAGTAGCCCCTCCCCTTCGACGCGAGCTGCTTGCTCACGCGTCTTGCAGTCTCTCCGGCATCACCCTGGCTATCGAGCTCAAGGACAAGCTCAACCTCGAGTCGTTCACCGTGCGCCCTGCTTCTTGTTCTCGGAGCTCCGACTGAGCTGACTTGTCTCCCTCGCGCCGCAGATCTACGAACGCAGCACGGGCGTAGGAGGAACCTGGAGGGACAATACCTACCCTGGATGCGCATGTGTGAGTACCTGGCGGAGGCAGGTCGAACCGGTAGCTGACGAAACTGCCTTGTCCCTTCGCGCAGGATGTTCCTTCGCACTGTGAGCTCCGCTGAGTCTGCCTCGCCCGCGAACAGTTACTGACCACCGCTGCTTTCAGGGTACTCTCTCTCTACCGAGCTCAACCCGCAATGGACGTCCAAGTACAGCTCTCAACCAGAAATCCAGTCGTACTGGGAAAGCTTGCACTTGAAGCACAACCTCGCTCGTAAGACGCAGCTCGACTCGGAGTTCGTCAAGGCGATCTGGGTCGAAGAGAACCAGGGCTACATCGTGGACTTCAAGCGCGCCAACGGATCGACATTCCAGATCACTTGCGACGTCCTCATTTCTTGCATTGGAGGGTTCTCGACGCCACTGGATAAGCCGGTGGGTATGAAGGGGATCGAGGACTTTGAGGGCGAGGTGTTCCACTCGGCTCGGTGGCGACACGATCTTGACCTGAAGGGGAAGCGCGTTGGTGTTATTGGCAACGGGTGCAGCGCTGCTCAGTGCGTTCTTCTCTTCTTGGACGTGTGCGGATATCGCTGAGCATCTTGTCTCGCAGATTCATCCCCATCATCTCGGAAGAGAAGAGCACGACCGTTCTCAACTTCGTTCGAACACCAAGTAAGTCCCACCGCTCTTCCTTTCCTAGACGAAGCTGAGATTGACATTGCAGACTGGCTCATGCCTCGCGACCAGAAGGCATACAGCTCCTTCACGAAGGCGCTCTTCAAGCACGTTCCAGGAGTCATGCGAAGCTACCGCAACTTCATTGCTTTGACCTCGGTACGCTCTTTCCTTTCTTGTTCGGCGCAAATACTGATACTTCCTTCTTGAAGGACGTTCGCTTTATTGTCTGGGTTCTTGAGATGTGGGGACTGCGTCATTTCGTCGAGGAGGTGCGTCCTCGCTGCCCGTCTTGCGGCCACCATCGCTAATCCAGCTTCTAGGTATCAATGAAGTACATCATGGACACGGCACCGAAGAAGTATCACGGTTTCCTCATCCCCAAGTTCCCATTCGGGTGCAAGCGAGTGCGTCGTCTCTTCTTGCCTTCCAGCCCTCGCTGACCCGTTCACCTCGCAAGGTAATCATGGACCCTGGCTACCTCACGGCTCTCCACCGCACCAACGTCGACATGATCACTGATCCCATCAGCACGATTACCAAGGAGGGCATTCGCGGCAAGAGCGGCAAGGAGTACGAGTTGGACGTCCTCATCCGTGCGTAACCTCACACCTCTCCGCTCCCTCGACCTCGCACTCATTGATCCCTCTTCCACAGTCGCAACTGGCTTCGACTTGTCCGAGGGAGGTCTGGGAATCAACGTCATCGGCCGCAATGACCAGAGCGTCACCGAGCAGTGGGCGGAACAAGGAGGACCTCAAGCGTATCTCGGCACGACGCTCGCTGGCTTCCCCAACTTTATGCTCATCCTCGGTCCCAACGTCGCGAGTGGATCAGCGTCGGTCGTCTACTCTACCGAGGCGCAGGTGCGTTCTCCCTTGTTGCAAAGGTGGGAATGTCGAAGGGGTGGCTGATTCGAGGTTCGCAGGTCAATTACATCGTGAAGATGATTGCGCCGATGGTCAAGTACGGCGTCACAAGCTTCGAGTGCAAGCTCGACGCCGAGATGAGGTACAACCGCGAGATCCAGGCTCGACTCAGTGCGTTTAATCCACCTCACTCCCTGACTCCCTCACTCCCTCGCTCCCTCGCTCTCGCTGACCAGTTATTTCTTCGCAGAGAACACTGTCTGGAACGGTGGATGCAAGAGCTACTACAAGCTCGGAGACAAGGTCATCGCCACCTTTCCAGGAACTACGACCGAGTTCTGGTGGAAGTACGTCCTCCCTCTCCCTCCAGCGAGTGCCTTCGACAGCTAACGGCAACCCCACTCAGGACGCGCAACCCCGTCTGGGAGAGCTACCTCCAGCTGGGTGGAACGCGCAGGATGGCGGTGCGGCATCGTGGCGGGCAGCTCATCAAGGCTCTCGCGACGATTGCGCTCGCGGTACTCTTCCAACGGCTCGGATACAAGAAGATCAAGAACGAGACGACGCTTTTCCTCATTGTGCGTTCTTTCTTCCTCGACGGGAGAACTGAGAAGCTGATCGTTTCGCAACGCAGATGCGCTACCAGGATCTCATGAACGCTGTTGCTTCTCTTCGCGCCTAGTTTCTTGTAATTTGATCCTGTGTTCCCTGAATTCGCTTGGTCTGCTGCCAGCGTGGTGAGGAGAAGAGGAGATTCTGTGCCTTTGGCCGCGTTGAGCTCAGTCGGAGTTCGGGGCAAAACTCACTTCCTTGAATGTCCGTTCTCCAGGTCCCTTCAAAGTTCTTCAACTCCCACTCTGCTCCTTTCTACACACTCTGCTCCGAGACCACGCGACCAGGAAAAGTAAGAAGTGGAGCTGCTCAAGACGCGCTTATTTGTGATCGGCCCGCGACGCGACGCGTCCTCTTCGCGCTCGCGGTTCTCTCTCTCCCGCCTCTCCGAGCTCCTCCTCCCCTCCACAATCTGGTATCCTCGCCTAAGAGCGCCGCGCATAGCCTTCCTTCAAACGAGAACCCCGCTTCCTTCCCGTCATCTCGTGGGCAGCACCCATCACACTCGACCGTTTTGGCCTAATTTTTCCCTTCCCGAGGAACCCACGATTTCGGAGCTGTAGAGAGCCGATTCGCTGTTCGCCTGTGCTACAGCTGGATCAGAAGCAGTCCAGCTTCTCTCTTCACAAGAGAGAAGAGAAAGGAACGACGCGTCGGTTTTTGCTGCGGAGTTTCTCGAGGAAGAGCTCGCGTATCGTCTCCCTTCTCCCCCTCCCCCCGCGCTGCCCTCCCCAACTTTCCCCTTCAGATACTCCACAAGCACGCGCCACGCCCCAGCCAAGGCTCACCTTTGCTCGACAGCCTTCACCGTCTCTCCATTCCCTCCTCAACGCGCGTCACCAACGGTCGTTCATCTCGGAATCTTCCGACACGTCCTCGCCGCCTAGCGCTGCTCAGCGTTCAGTTCGACGGCAAAGGTCAGCTCGCCCTCACCTCCCGACCTCGAGTCGCCCGCCTCCACCTCGATGGTCCGCAAACGCACGCTGCACGACATGGACGCCGCTCGCTCGCCATCTGCCGACGACGAGAGCGCCTCGAACGCCCACGACCTCCCCTCCCCGAGCTCCTCCACCGCGTCCCACACCTCGATCCCCTCCCTCGCCATCTCCTCCTCTCCCGACACCTCGACGGCCTCCTCACCCATGGTCCGCCGCTCCAGCTCCTCCTCCCACTCTCTACGCAGCACGTTCGAGCAGGCGTTCGACTCGATAGACTCGGACGAAGAGGACGTCAAGCCGAACGTGGGTCGACCGAAGATGAAGCGACGCAGGACTGGATCGAGCGCGTCGGGAGGATCGTTCTCGACGCCGAAGCGTCGAGGGTCGCGGGGCGAGAGGAGGGGGAACGGGAAGAATGGGGAGGATGTGTGGACTCCTGATCTCGAGGAGGCGTATCACAAAGGTACGCTTGACGTGCTGGAGAGGGGAGTCTGGACTGGGACCTGACCACCTGCTTTCGTGCACGCAGCTCTGCAGCTACTTCCACCGTTGGGTCGCCGCAAGATCTTGATTGGGAAGGCGTCCCTGGGTCGAAACGAGCTCATTGCGTGGTATCTGGAGCGCGTGACGGGCAAGACGCGAGGGCGCAAGCAGGTCAGTCTCTCTCGCTCTCGGGTCTTGACGCCCGCAACGATCTTATCCATTGGTCCTGCCAGATTTCGAGCCATCTCCAAGTCCTCAAGGATGACGCCAAGAAGGTCCTGGCGAAGAGAGTCGTCGCCGCTGCAGAGGACGACACGCCCGAGGATGCTCACTTGAAGGGGGAGGAGGCTCGTCAACGCCGGAAAGCTGTCGATTGTACGCTTTTCGCTGCTCTTTCGAGGCCTCGCTGATGCCGATATCTTTGCAGTCCTGAGACTCGTCTCTAACCCTCTTGATCTTGAAGGCGACATCGAGTTCGCTCCGGGGGCGGCTCTCGAGTTCTTCGGTTCCTCGGGTTCAAGTTGGACGTCCGAAGGAGACGTCTCGCTGGACGAGGACGAAAGCCTTCTCCCGGTCGAGGACGGATCCTGCCGCGACGGGCTTCTCTCGCCCTACACCTCCACCTTCCTCCGACGCTCGCCGTCCGTCGAATCGGCCGCACCTTCCCCAGTCCACTCCCCCTCCTTCTCGACTGCCCGCCTTGCCGACTCTCTCTACGCCACTCCAATGACCCCCACGTCGTCGATCACGACCGCCATGAAGGACATGCACTTCCCGTCGCCTCCTTCCAGTACCCGCCACCCCATCTCCTGCCCCATCGCCCCCGTCACGTTCAGCCTTTGGGCTCAGGACGCACAGGCCGAGACGACGCACGTCTTTGCGAACCTCGACGGGAGCGCAGGAACACCGCCAACGGGCACTGTGAGCCTCGAGGACGTCCCCCTTGCCTCTCTCCGGTTCCCCGGACTCGCCGACATGAACGACCACCTCCCCTGTCAGTTCCTCCACGTCAAGGTCAACCTCGACGTCCCCACTTTCGACGCTGGAACGAGCACGACGCAGCTGCACGCCAAGGTCGACCTCACCGCGCTCCAGGAGCTCGATCTCATCGCCGTAACAAGCATCTACTCCGAAGGCACTCCCGTCCTCTGCCTCGAGGAGCAGCTCCCCGCGCCAACTCGTGTCGAAGGGCTTGCCCCCTCCCAAGACGCCTCTTCCGCCTCCACCTCGTCGACCCCGCCTCCCTCCAACCCTCTTCGCCACAACTACTCCTACCAGGCCCCGTTCGCCTCGGACTTCTGGAGCATCTTCCTTCGTGGAGCGTTTGGGCCCGAGCAGCCTGTCGCAAGCGAGGTCCACCTCCCGTCGTTCGCCAAGACGGGGGCGGAGCGAGCCGATTTCGCTATGGCGATCTCGGGCCTGGCGGTCGTTCAGGAATTCGTTGTTCGCTCGGAGGAACCGAACGGTATCAGCCCTGGGAGCAAGTTGGGGGACGTCGTGCTCGTCTTGACGTACGACTTTGAGTGCGAGACCTCGTCGCCAGCGGGAGCTGTCAAGGTCTCGTTCCTCTCGACGACGAGGAACGCGCTTCCTACCTCCCTCCCGCCCTTTCCCCCTCTCCCCCTTCCCCTCCCAGTCGCCAACGTCGACCCTCCTCCCCCTCGTGCCCGACACTCTCGCCACGGCAGCAAGCCCTCCCTCAGCCTCCACATTCCTCCTCCCGCAACTTTTCTCAACGCGAGCTCCGGCCCCTCCACCGCCAGCACTGGACCCACCACTCCCTTGCCCCAAGTCTTGCACACTCCCACGGCTCCTCCCCCCGTCAACGCCGGCCCCTCCTCCCCCGCCCAACGCGATCGCCTCGAGCAAATTTGGGCGCGAACTTCACACGATTGGGAGCAGTCGTCCCCGGCGCTCATGGGAGCGTTCCCTTCGCACGACGCGAGGTCGGCGTCGGACGAGGACAGCGTCGATCGTTCGCGTCCTCGTTCGCACGATTACGGGGATTCGCACTACCCTAGGACGTCGCAGGCGATGCACGACTTTACGACGAGCGCGATCGCCGCTGGGACTCCCCTCCTCGCTGCTTTCCCGCCCGTCGTCCAGTCGCACGGAACGCTCTTTGGAACGCCGTTCGTCGTTCACCCCGCGCACAAGTTTGACAAGGAGGATGAGGTCGACTTTTCGGCGTTTGGGGGCGGCAGGGATTCGGTCGCGATGGAGGTTTTCGAGCGCGGGGAGAGGGACTACTTCAGTGGGCGGATGGGGTCGGCGTCGAAGTACGCGAGCACGTAGGACTTGTCTTTTCTCTCCCCCATTTGTACCACCCCCTCGTTGTGCGAGCTCTCTTGACTTGTTCTTCTCCCCCTTGTGAGGTATATCTGTCCTCCCACATCTGCACTCCCCCCACCACCACGTTGTTCCTCTCGGTCATTGCGACCTCATCGTTACGAGTAATGTTCATCCACCTTGAATCTGTCTGTCGAATTCGCAACGAGAGCAGAGAGAGAGCGAGCAAACCCAAGCCTCCGAGCAGATCAGTCGCCAGCGAGAGCAGAAGAAAGCGAGCGAGAACGACAGCGTTTCCAGCATTCAAAGCTCGTCTAATAGTCCATCCTCGCGTATCTACTAACCCTTGCGCACAGCGCCAGCGATCAGCGACGTCGAACTCGAACAGGTCGACCAAGGACTCACGAGCTCATCTGCGGTTCTCCGTACGTTCCCCTCCTCACTCTCCACCGCCAGGGAGGGATCCAGTCCGAGGTACTCGGCGATGGTGAGTCGGAGGATGAGGCACCACGCCTTGATCGTGGGGAGGTCGAGCGCCGAGACGTCGTCCTGCGGAACCAGTCCTCAGCTCGCGATCTTTCCCAACTTCGAGAGCAGGAGAAAAGGGACTCACGCTGATCGTATGCCACACGCGCGGGAATGGTACCGAGATCAAATGCACGATCGGAACTCCGAGCTTGAGGAACGGAATGTGGTCGTCCTCGATCCCTCCCCCATAGCCACTCATCGCTCCCCTCGGCGCAAAGAAGCTCCTCTCCTTTGCTCCAAACTTGCCCTTGGCATCATTGTACGCCTGCGCGTCCCCGACGCCGTCCCAGAGGAGTCCAGCTTCCCCGAGACGAGCTTCGGCGTGGAGGAATTCGTCGAAGAACCAACCCGTGGCGGGGTAGAAGGACCGGATGGTGGGGTTTGTGGCACCGAGGAGGTCGAGGAGGACGAGGTGGGAGATGCGGGAGATGGGAGTTGGGGGGATCGGGCGAGAGGCGGTGGGAGGGAGAGTGGGTTTCGACCAGAGGGCGGCGAGGTGCCTGCGCGACAAGTCAGCGAGCTGCGAGAGCTGAGGAGCACGAGGGAGAGAACGCACTTGGCGCCGTAGATCGAATCCTCGCCTGTCCACATTTTGAACGCCTCCTCTCCATCAAAGAAGACCATCTGCAGCGTCTCCCCCTGCGTCTCGCACCCCTCCTCTCCGCCCTCTTTCAGGATCCGATCCCTCCGAGCATCCAGCCACCCCGTCAAGCTCTCCGCCACATCGAGCATCATCGCACACGGCGCCGCGCTGTCCGTCGCTCCCACAAACTGGTCCTCTGGATGGGTAGGGAAGAACTTGGAGTCGAGGTGCGCCGAGAGGACCAATCGACGGTTCGCCTCGGGATCGTGCGTGAAGATGAGGTTGGTGAACGTCTTGACTCCATACGGCGTCATGGCGTCGAACTTGTCCTTCTCGACGTGCCACTTTAGGCGCGTAAAGTGCGCCGTCACCATGTTTTGGAGGTCGGTGAGGTTCTGGCTCCCTGCGGTGCGGGGGACGAGGAGGCGGGAGAGGGCCGAGGTGGGCTCATGGAAGTTGATGATGGAGAGGTCGGTGAGGGAGGTGAGGGCGGAGAGGGAGGGTTCGGCGAGAGGAGCGTAGGTGGGGTTGCGACGCTTGAGGATGTTGGGGCGGGGACGATGCGAGTTGGCGGAGGTTGCAAGGAGGAAGAGGAGAGTGAGGGAGAGGAGATTCGAGAGCAGCTTGCTCGTCGTCCTCGTCGTCGCAGGCGACAGCAAGCGGTCCTCCTTCAGGCGTGCCATTGCGCTCGTTCGTCTCCAGCAAGGTCTGCCGGGGTTGGGGTAGCGAGCGTTCTCGATGGCGTAACAGCTGCTGTGTCGTCCTGCCGTCGAATCCGCACAAGGAGAGGCGTGTTGGCGAAGGGAGAAGAGGAGCTCCGCCAACTCGCGATCCTCTTCCTCCTCCTTTTTTGGTACAACTCAGCCAAAGGATGACTCAAGCAACTCGACGCCGTAGCAGCCCAACAGTCAACGCCTGGCCCTCGCTCCACCCACCCCAACTCGCGCGCCTTCCCCTCCCTCCCCCCCGCCAAGATCCCAACACTCTCCCTCCCTCCTCGCGCCACCGCGGCAACCAACTCCCAACGCACCAGGACGAGATTGACCAGCTAGATTGGGAGGAGGAGACCTGGTTCCAAACCGTGCGTCCAGTCTCGCTCTCCTCTCACTCGTAGCTAACGGCCTCGCGTGCAGCTGCACGACACGCGCGGACACGGCTTTGCGTTCCTCGTTCCTCTCGGTCGACAAAGCACGCAAGAAGAGGATGCAGAGGTGTGTACATTTTAGGCTCTCGGGAGTCCTTCTACGACGCGAACCGACCTTCTAACCCTCCCCCTCCCCATACAGTCCGCCTTCTCCCCCTCCCCACGCGCCGTCTCCGCCACTCCGGTTCCCATAGTCGTCGACGCAGCTGCGGTGGTGGAGATGGACGCGGCGCCAGATCTGGACGCCGAGATCGAGGATGCCGATGGGAGTAGTGAGGAGGAGGACGAAGATGAGGGGAGTGAGGATGAGGATGAGGATGAGGGGAGTGGGAGTGAAGATGAGGAGGATGAGGATGAGGAGGGAAGTGAGAGTGAGGCGAGTGGGGAGACTCGAGGTACGGCGGCGGATGCCGCGAGGATGCAAGTGGGTTGAACCAGGAGTTGATCGTTGTCGTCTACGCGCTCGCCTTGACGGGAGGCTGCTCGAGGAGCCAGTTCCAGAGGCCATCCTCGTTCTTGTAGTCGTGGTGCACGACCGAGACGAGCCAGCGCGTGTCGGCGAGGTTGCGGATGAAGGCGCGAGAGGGCGAGTTGGCGGGGTAGAGATGGGACCATTCGAGCCAGATGGAAAAGGCCTCCTCCTGCGTCACCCGGTTCGTCAGTATCCTCCTTCGACCGCAAGAGCGAGAGAACCAGAAAGAAAGACGCACCTTCCACGCCTTGAAGCTCATCTCCTCGATCAAGGTCGTCGTGACGATCTCCTTCCCTCCGAACACTCCCCAAGTCACAGCGTTGACGTCCCCCTGTCCCATATTACTCCTAATCTCTCCATCAAGCCTCCGCCCCGCAAACCACTTGATGACGCCCTCCTCCCCCTCCCCATTCTCCCTCCTCTTCCTCTCCTCCTCCCTCGCCCTCTCCTCAAACACCTCGAGCTCCTCCTCCGCCAAGAAAAACTCGACGAAAGCCTTCTGGTACACGTACCCGCCCTTGGGACCGAACCCGTGAATTTCGTGCGACGAGGGGACGCCGTCGACGGCGGGTTGAGAACCGACGGTCCACCAGTGTCGCTCGTCGTTCAGGCGTCGGAGGGAGGTTGAGATGGAGGTGGTTTCGGCGCGGAGGGGCTCTTCGGACCAGGGGATCGAGGGGAGGGTGCCGGAGAGGTACGAGGAGAAGAGGGTCGAGATGTCCGACAGGGCAGTCGGGCGACCCCACTGGATCAGAGCTTCGGCGGGCTGTGGGCGAGAAGGGTCAGCTCGAGCAGCGCGAGAAGGGAAGAAAGAACACGCACAGAGAGCTTGAGACCAACGCCGTAGCCATCCATGTCTCCGTACGCAGGACTGCGAGCGTCTCCAAAACGACCGTTCGGGAACTCGTCCCAGCTCGTCGGGCTGTCCTGTCGCGCCGTGTCGCCATTCCCATTCGGTCCATTCGCAGCTGCGACGACTCGGAGAGAGTTGACGGCCTTGGGGAGCGGCGACTCGCTTCGCTGGAGGGACTTCTGCAGGACCGAGAGGCAAAGTGAGCACGACGACTGGAGGGTCGAGGAAAGCGAAAGGACGGACGCTGGAGGCCTTTGATCGGAGCCTGGAGGCTGAAGTCACCCAGTCGAGCTTCTCCAGCACGCGCGTGACGCTCTTCTCGAGGTTGAGAGTGCAGAGGTGGTAGCCTCGGATGCCCTCCTTGCGCAGCGAGCGCATCATGCTGACAGCGAGGTCTATCCCGTACTCCTTGACGGCCGAATCGTCGTTCTGCACAAACGCAATCAGCAAGTCCGTTTCGTGGTCCTGCGACACGAGCCAGAAGAACGCACCTCTATCCGCTCGAGGTCGGCGGTGATATGAGCAGGAATGCTGCTCTTGCAGAGGTTCGTCATACGACGGAATGACTGGTAATTCTGAATCGGCATGATCCCAGGGAGGATCGGAATCGTGATCCCTGCATCCATCATCAGCTCGTCGCTCTCCGCAACGAGGAATCGCCAGAAAACGCACCTCGAGCCCGACACGCGCGGTACCACTCCATGAAGACGTCGACGTCGTAGAAGAGCTGCGTGACAACAAAGTCTGCGCCAGCTTCCTGCTTCTCGTAGAGGTACTCGACGTCCGCGAGCTTGTTGTCCGAATCCGCATGTCCCTCGGGGTATCCTGCGCGAACGACCATCAGCTCCCGCCTCGCATGCACGCTCTCCAGGACCCCAAAAACGCGTACCCGCCACACCGATGCAGAACGTGTTCCCGTGGTGCTCCCTGATGTACCTGACGAGATCGGTAGCATGCTGGAACTGCTCGTTCGCAGCGACCCAGTACTCCTCTCCTCTCGGCGGATCTACCCCGCAGCAAAACCCCATCAGCTCCACCCACAGCACCACACCACGCCAGGTCCACTCACCTCCCCTCAGCGCCAAAAGGTTGACAACCCCCATCTCCTTCGCGCGCTGCTCCCAACCCATCAGCTGCCTCCCCTCCCACCCACCCCCGGGCAAACAAACTCACCTCAAGCGCCTGATCAAGCACCTTCTGCTCCATATTAGTGCACGTCAAATGCAAGCACGTATCCAGTCCCAACCCCTGCGCCGCCCCCGCCAGATCCAAACTCCTCTCCTGGGTACTACCCCCCGCGCCCCAGGTAACGTGCAACCACGTTGGGTCCAAAGCCGTCATGCGCTCGATACGGTCGACGAGGTTGGCGGTCCCGATTTCGGTTTTGGGAGGGAAGACCTGCTCGCGGGGAAGGGAGGTGGGTTAGTCGGCGGCGGTGGAGGAGGAGGAGGGAGCGGGCGCACTTCGAAGGTGTAGAAGGGCTCTTCGGGGTGGAGAGAAGCGATTTTAGCCGTGACATGCTGGCCTGAGGCACGGGGAGGAGTCGCCATGTTGAACAGGCGGTGGGGAAGAGGGAGAAGGGGAGTGCCCGCGAGATCCGTTTGGCCGCTCGGCCTTTCGCGACCGCTCCCCCTCTCTCGAAGCCTCTCCGATCGTTACCAGCGATGGCTTTAAAGAGAAAGTTACAAGGATGGAAAGGGGGGTTCAGACAAATCGCTGATAGAAGGGGGCGGGGGAGGGGGCACGATAGGTCGTGTGGGGGGGAAGATGGGGGGTTAGAGCTAAAACAATCTGAAGGAGGAAGGAAGGAGGAAGGAAGGAGGGGGAGAGTGGGAAGGGAAGAGAGCCTAATAGAAAAGAGAGAACCGGAAGAGGATAAGGGAACCAGCGAACCTCCTCCTCCTCCTCGCCGCACCCGCCGCCCGACTCCCCATCTCAACGCCAAACGCCTCGCGTCTACTCTAGTATCCCATTCGATCCTGTATCGTGTCAAATCGAGAGGGGTACAAGGCGGGCGAAGGAAGAAGAGGTCGAGAGAGGTCGGGAGAGGTCGAAAGGAGGTGAGGGAGGAAGGGGGGAGCGAGGTGGAGATGAGGGATGATGGGATGGGGTATCTAGAGGATCGAGCACTTGTTTTTCTTCTTGGTGACGGGCGGCTCGAGGGCCGCAACGATCGCCTCATCGAAGACGTTCTTCAACTGCGACGCGACCAAACCCCATCAGCTCCCATCCTCCTTCCTCGCCACCTCAAGCGAACACAAACTCACCCCCTTCTGCGTCAATGCCGAGCACTCGACATACTTGACAGCCCCAAGCTCGCGCGCGAGACGCTCTCCCGCCTCCGGAGGCACGGGCCTCTGCTTTTGCCGGGCGAGCTTCTCGAGCACGGCAGGGTCGTCGCGGAGATCGACCTGGGTACCGACGATGAGGCACGGGACACCGGGGCAGTGGTGGTGGACCTGCGAGAGAAGGGAAGGGGGGAGGGTTAGCTCGCGTGTGGGGTGGGAGCGGCGAAGGAGGGGGGAGATGGGGGAGGAGGGGGGCAATGAGGAACGGAAGAAAGACGTACCTCGGGGAACCACTTCTCCTTGACGTTCTCGAACGAAGCCGGGCTCGTCACGCTGAAGCAAACGAGGAAGACGTCCGTCTGGGGGTACGAGAGGGGCCTGAGACGATCGTAGTCCTCCTGTCCGGCGGTATCGAACAGGCCAAGCGTGTAGGGGTCGTCTCCGATCATGACCGTTACTGCCTGTGGTCGGGATTGAGGAATTAGCGGGAGGAGGAGCAACTGAGCAGAGGGGAGTGCGCACGTAGTTGTCAAAGACACTGCGCGAGAGGCGTTAGTGAGGCCCACGGGAAGGACGGGAGAAAGACGCACGTGGGAACATATTCGGACGGGAACTTGTTGGTGGTGTATGAGATGAGGAGGCAGGTCTGTGGAGGGCGTCGCGTCAGTTGACTGTTGTGATGAGGCGCGATCAAGGACCGCGTGGGGCCTTTGCGGACAATGGGCAAGGAGGAGAGAAAGGGAACGTACCTTTCCAACAGCTCCATCACCGACAACCTGCGCATAGAGGGGAACAGAGGAGAGGTGAGCGGTTGAACAAGGGAGGAAGGGTGATGAGGAGGGAGGACGAGGTCAGGGCACGTGAACGGCGACTCACGACACATTTGATGGTCTGCATGGTTGGAAGTCTCGCGGGGATACTGGTGGCGTAGAGGGGGAGGCTTGGTGCTTTGGCGAACGGAGAGCAGCGAGGGTGAGCTGTGAGAAAAGAGGGACGGGTCAGTGAACGCTCCAAGATGTTGAAGCAAGCCAGCTGGTCGTGAACGCTCCTCCCAACTGGGTCCCGCGTGCTCCAAACGAGGATACGTAGAGAAACGCCCTGTTCCCCGCCACCCTGGCAGCACAGGAACGCATTGCGTACAGCCGGATAAGGGGACACGCCCGTGACGCCGTCCGATCCCGTCCCTCCGCACTGCGCCAGTCCAGACAGCGTGGCAAAGCCTCCCCTTTCCACTCCCTGGGCGTGGCACCCCCGTTGCGACGCCCCAAATGCGTTCCGTGGCCCTACGCGCGCGTTGCCGCTGGAGCGGCTGGGCAAAGGACAGAATGGAATGTTTGGAAAGTGGCGGGGGGGCGAGCTGAAGGGTGACCTACGTAGACCTGCTGGGTTGAAGGGTGTAGAGGAAGACGGCGAGAGGGAGAGGTGGGTGAACCTGCTGGAGAGGGGCGATGGACGGGGAGGGGGCGAGCGGGGAGAGATGAATTGGGCGGCGTGAGTGGAGGGAAGGGTGAGGGAGGCAGGTTAGTTGTGGTCTTCCCTGTAGAGTAACCTGGTGAATACGGCGAGACTTACCTCGATCTGGAGGGAACGGACGACGAGGGACTGAGGGCGGGCGCGGATGAGGGGAGAGACTCGAGTGTTGCGTAGAGCCTTCAGCTTCACGAGTTAAATCTGAACGATAGTTTCACAATTCTTTACTGGATACTCTCGAGACTACCTCGCCTTGTTGCTCTACC
The DNA here is from genome assembly GCA_025758715.1 of Glaciozyma martinii. NCBI lineage: Eukaryota > Fungi > Basidiomycota > Microbotryomycetes > Kriegeriales > Camptobasidiaceae > Glaciozyma > Glaciozyma martinii. Next base: position 27,163 of record JANGFH010000016.1, on the reverse strand, counting down.
TGCCAGATCCAGCTCTGAAAGCGCTTCAAAAGAGCTCAGAAAGAGCAGAAAAGAAATGAAGAAAAAGGTCGAGGATCGCTCTGACCTCCCCCTGTTTTTCGCTCAGAGCCAAATCTCGAACCGAGTCACGCTTTCTCTGCCACTTCTCCCAGGAACGCCCGCAACCCAGCCAGCGCGGCCGTAGAGGAACCAGCAGCGAAAACTCGACCCCCCGCCACCGCCAGCTCTCCCTCTCCCAACCCGACCCGCGCGCAAAGCCAACCTCTGCTTCCCTTCCAAGCTTCCACCACGCCCGCCATGGCGATCTGCGTCGGCTGCGGCCACGTAAACACGATCGACTACGACGCTGCCGCTGGGACAGATGTCTGCACGTACTGCGGGACTCTGGCGACTGACTCGACGTCGGGTCTCGAGGTGCTGGGACGCGTGCTGGAGGACGAGCAGGACGAGCAGGGGAGGACGTTCCTGCACGAGGGAGGGACGGGCTACGTCGGAGGACGAGCTAGCATTCAGGGCTTGAACGTCTTTGACAAGGGCGAGGCTAGGTCCGAGTACCACAGCTCGAGGAAGGTGAGTCGCTGTTTCCCTTGCTCCCCCCCCCCTCCCCTCCCCTCCCCTCTTCTAAACGCTGAGCGGTTTAGCCAGTTTGGGAACTTAATGATGCGGTACAGTTGAACTGACGCTCGCGCAACGTACAGGCTAGCATGGAGCGCTACATTCGTTCAGTCCTCGCGCACTTTGGCTTCTCGGGACTCTTCAACCGCACCAAGGCCGTCTTCCACAACGCCAAGCACGTCGGCAAGTTCCGCTGGGGAGAAAAGGCGCGCATCCTCGCCGTCGCGAGCGTCTACGTCGTTTCTCGCGAGCGGGACAAGGGCTTGCGTTTGCTCGACCTCGCCGTGCGTCTTCTCTTTCTCTCCCTCCTCCTCTCCTCGTACTAACCTTGATCCTCACGCAGGCCATCACCGAGATCGACTTGAGTACTCTCACCCGCGCGCAAAACACGGTCAAGGCGTGGCTCAAGCTCAAGACGACCGAACTCGACCCCATCGTCTTCCTCGAGCGCCACATCGTCCACTTCTCCAACCTCCTCCGCTCCTCGCCCACTCCCCCTCTCTCGGGCTCCAAGAAGAAAGCCTGGTCCCCTCCGATGCTCCCCTTCCTCCGCAGCCTCAAGCTCACCGACGTCCGCACCCTCGCCGAAGGCCTCCTCTCCTTCTGCGCCGACCTCAAGCTCACCGTCGGTCGTTCCCCCGAACAAGTCTCGATCGCCGTCGTCGTTGTAGCGATGGAAGGCGTCGCTCGAAGGCCCGTTCCCATGGCGGGAGAAGTCATGGACGAACTCGCGCACCTCCTCTCGGTCAAGTCGTTCACCGTCGCCGAGAGGTACCGCGAGTTGAACCATGTCCTCGAGGACTTTGCGCCGAAGATTCCCTGGATAGGTTCGTCGGCCAAGGGGAGGAAGAAGAAGGAGATGGTCGCTTGGACGGAGGATATCGTCAAGTTTCGCAAGGCGCTCGATGCGAAGAAGGACGTCGCGGCCGAGGGAGAGAAGAAGAAGCTTGTTCTCTTGGACGACTCGATCGACAATTCCGAGGAGGAGGACGACCTTGAGGAGGCGAACGACGGGGAGGAGGAACGAGCGCCGGTCGCGAGCGGGAGTGGAGCGGGTCTCGAGGCGATCAGCGACGACGACGACGACGACGACGACGACGACGACGAGGAGGAAGAGGAGGAGGACGACGCCGAGGAGGGAGACCCGACTACCTTCTTCCCCGACCCGCTCGCCAACCCCAAAGCCGCCGCCGCAGCAGCAGCAGCCGCGACGCGCAACTCGACCTCGACCATCCCCTCCCGCCTCTCCATCAAGATCCTCTCGAGCGTGAGCGAAGGCAAGCGACCCGCCGAGTACATGCGTCAACGCCCAGGACCTCTCAAGCGCGTCCGAACGATCGAGCAAGCCGCCTCCTCCCTCCTCACCCCCTTCTCCTCAACTCCACCCCCTCCCTCCTCCTCCCTCCCTTCTTCCGCCGTCTCGGCTCTCCCGACCTCTTCGAACGGCTTCGGAGGGCGAGACGCTCCCTTCCCCGCGCATTCGCAGGAGAGCGTTCGGATCCGTCAGCTCTTGCTCGCGGGACACGATTCGGCGAGCATCTACGACGGAAGCGTCAAACTCGCTGGACCTACCGGTCGACTGTCCCGACTCCTCTGGGAACGTTCGGCGGAGGAGATCACGGACGAAGAACTTTTTGGGGACGGAGAACTCGATGGACTCCTCAGGACTTCGAGGGAGGTCGAGGCGATTTCGAGGACGGACAAGTTTAGGACGATGCCGGAGGCGAGACCTTTCGTCGAGCCTAAACCGGGGAGAAAGAGGGTTAGAAAGGAGGACAAGGGGGAGTTCGCGTGGGAGAGGAGGAGCAAGGTCGATGAGGCGACCAAGAGGAGGTTGCAGAGGATTTTTGAGGGCGAGGAAGGGGAGGATGAGGCGATGAATGAGGAGGAGATGGCCGAGGCGCTTGAGGTGGCGAGGGAGATTGAGGAGGTGGTCGAGGCGCGGGAGGATAGTGGCGCGGAATGAGGGGGGGGGGGGGGGACTTGGGTACTTGCTTGAATTCGTTTTTGTCGTTTCGTTTGGCACACTCGTTGTTGCTGCTGGCTTTGAGAGAGAGGAGAGAGGGAGAGACGACCGACTTTGAGGAATGTCAAAGGGAAGGGCGCCGCGCCGCTTCTCTTCCGACAACAAGCTCAACGAGATAAACACGCTCGCCTCGGCTTAGGCTTCCTCCAACTGAATCTATTGCGCAAAGTACATAAACATCCGACATCTCAGTCTTCCACCAATCCTCCTTCGGCCACTGCGAAGCCAAGTCATTCCCCGTCAGCGACTCCACGAGCGAAGGAACCGCAGCACGACTCACCAATCTCGGTCCAGATCGTGTCCAGCACATTGAGCAGCACCTGCGCCTTCTCCATGTTCACCTGCGAAGCCATCAATCAGCGCGTCGTCGTTTGGGGTTCGCGGAGAGGAACCTACCTGCCAAGAATGATGCGTCCCGTCGTAGCTCCTCGCTCCATCGGTGATCCCATACCATTCCTGCAAAGCAACCCGATCAGCCAGTGTCTACGACGAGAAGGAGAGACGCACCATGCTCCTCCAAGCCCCGTGCGCAACGTCCCCAGGCGAGACGGCTCCAAGAAGCGCCTGGATCTGCGCGTTGAACTCCTGGATCTTCTTCGTCCCTTGACTGACGAGGAACTTCTTCGGCTTCTTGGGTCCGATCGCGCTGTACCCCTACGAAGACGGAGGGCGTGAGCGAGGAGCGGGGAGGGAGAGCGGATGAGTACGTACGGACCAGAGCTTGATGGGTTGGGGTAAGGAAGCTGAGGTGTGCGCGAGGAAGGGAGCGATGTGGACCTCCATAGCGTCCGCGGATCGGAAGCCTGGAGCGCGAAACGTTAGTTTTCGCACGGAAAGGTGGGAGAACGACGAGCGAGGGAAACTGACCGTAGTGGATCCCAGTCGAGTGCAGGTAGATGGGGCTGTACCGCTGTCGTTCGGCGGGAAGCGACTCCACGAAATTGGTGTAGTTGGACTCGGCAGAGCCAAACATCTCCCTTTCGGCGGCGGAGGGGAGTTTTGCTGCACGACGGCGCGTCTCGGTGTGCACGTACTTCCAGCTGCGAGAGGGTCGTCAGGACCTCGAACCATGCCCCAGTGGAGAGGAAATCGCCTCACATCTGGTCGTAGTGGATGAAGGGGTCGCTTGCGCACTGGTGCTTGATCTCCTGCGAGTCGTAGACCTGGTAAAGGCGGCATTCGCGACCGTTCTCAAAGAGCTCGTTCCCGTTGCAGACGCGCTTGCGTGCTTGGGACGTTCGAGATCTTGTAACGTCAAAATTGTTGGCGATGACCATCATTAACGAGCTGCGAGAGAGTCTGGTTAGCGTTTCGCAAGCACTGGCCCAGCACGAAAGACTTGCTCCTTTTGGTGCCGCACGAGCGAGTCTCCACGCAAAAAGAATCCACCGAACGCCAACAGCAAGTCGCAAGCCTCCGCAGGAGTAAAGACATGAGGAGTAGGGCAATCCGGCACTGCGTGAGAGGGGGCATCAGCTTTGACGCTTCGAAAGAGGCTTGAGAGTGAAGAGCTCACTTTCGAAGGAGAACTTGAACGTGGAGAGGTCCATGCTAGGTGGAGGAGGTTTGGGGTAGGGGGATCGGGAAGGACCCTTGAGGGAGATTGTCGCTCGTTCGAGAGAAGCGAGAAGCTGGGTGGCGTTGCACTTGTCGATGGGGTACAGCGACGGGAACTGCCGAGCTCCTACGCGAGTGCGCAAGTGCTCTCCACCGGTCTCCTCGTCCTCAGCGACCGGAGCCTCCCCACTGGCCTCGACGAGCTCCTCCTCGATCTCCTCTTCCTCGTCAACAACCGTCTCCACCTCAGTGTTGAGCGAAGGGAATTCTTCCTCGATGGAGGAGGGTACGTCGTCGGAGGGGAGCTTGTCGAGAGAGTTGGGGTCCGTGGTGAGGGCGTCGCTGACGGAGGGAGTGTCGTCCGCAAACGAGGGGAGGTCAGGCAAGGCGAGGTCGTCCTTGAGCTCCTCCGAAACCTTCTCCTCCGAAACAGAGCTCCGTAGATGCTTTCCTCCGTAGGAAAGGCTGACCAGGAGCAGTAAGGCGAGCGCTCCTGCGGCCAGAACCCAGACGAGCTTCGCTCGACGCGCCGGCGCGTCCTGGGAGGCCTGTCAGCTTCTCCTCCTGCCGGGTTGCCCTCCCAAAGAGCTTTGCTCTATCCAATTACTCACCTTGAAGCTCCCCGCCCCTAGAATCGGACTCCCTCTCCCGCTCGGCGGCAGCTCTCCTAAAGGGATGACGGTGGCAGACGTTCGCCGGCGGTGGTTGGGATTAGGAGAAGCTCCGTACGGGTTCCCTGCGGTGTGGTCCTGCTATAGAAAGCAAAGGATTAGCTCCTCCAACGGTCTGCCCTCTGCCTGAGCCACACGCACACGGTCCCTCGAGTCCGTTCTCAAAGATGAGGAGCCCTCCAGGAGCGTTTCGTAGCGGTAGTCGGCAGGAGAGCGTGGAGAGATGAACTCTGCCACGGTCGCCCATAGTCCACCCATCTTGAACGAGCGTCGAAGGATCTCACGAAAAGTTGGAAGAGATCAACAGTGGAGGCGCCGGCGCGAACGAGCACAGGCTCTCTTCCGCCTCTCTGAGGAAGTCTCTCACAGGTCTCTACGCGTACATGAGATCACTTCACTAATTACGTCCTTCCCCTTCTTCATGCCACCGGCTCTCCATCTCCCAGCTCAAAAGAACGACCCTCCAAGTCCGAGCAACAACTCCGCACACTCCCTCTCCTCATCGCTTCCCACAACCGCCGACGACTTGTTCCCAAACAACGCCCTCTTGCCCAAGACCGGCGTCCCGACCTCGGCAGAGAACGCCGTCGAAGTGGACGAGAAGGACAGTTCGCCCATCTCCAACGACGAGTCGCCGACCTCGCTCGCGCTCGACGAGGAAGCGAGCGTCGTCGAGACCGTCAACCCATTGGCGTTCCTCTTCCTCGCAGCGCCATTCGAGACCTTCCTCGACGTTCCACTCGACTTCCTTGCAGCGCGAGACGACGAAGATTCAGAGGACGACGCGTCGTCCCCCATCCTCGCGCGCTTCCTCCCGAGCGCCATCTCCGCGCACGTCTCCTCCCCTCCTGCGCGCGAGCCGCTCCCTCCTCCGAGCGAATGGGAACGAACGAGTGGGGTTTTGCGCGCGGCTGAGGTGGCGGGGAGGTTGGACATGGAGAGGGCAAAGGCGGCGCTGGGTCGACCGCGGGTCGAGGCGAGAGTCGAGGGGCGGGATTCTTCGGCGGCGAGGGCGAGCATCATCTTGCGCGTGAGGGGGACCGGGGAGGAGGTGGGAGAGAAGGAGGAGGGAGGGTCCGACGCCATGTGCTGCCAGACTTCGTCCTTGGACAGGGCCGACAACGTCGTTCGAGACGGCTTGGAATCGACATCCATCGCACTGGCGGCGAGCTGTTCTTCGTCCGTCCCGAGCGTCGCGTCCGCCTTCCACTCGTTGTTCAACGCGTCGACCCAAACCCGCGCGCGTCCGCTCTCGTTCGTCGTCAACGAGAAGAGTCCTCCCAACTTTCCTCCCGCGCCGCTGCCCGTACTCGTGACGCTCGTCATCGACGCCTGCCTCCTCAGCGTAGGTCGCTCGACGTCCTCCTTGGATCCCTTGACGGGCGAAGGCGGGAAGTCAAAGTTGTGCGAGAGGGAGGTCTGGCGCGCGAGCGGCGCGTGCGAACCGAGAGGGCGCTTGGTGAGGTGCTTCTTGGCAGTGATGATGGAGGTTGTCGCGAGGCGGTGGACGAAGATGGGTGGGGGTTGCTCCGGCACGCCCGTCGCGGGTTCGGGCTCCTTGACCTCGTTGACCTCGGGCTTTGATTCGTCGACGATGGGGATGAGGGCGGGTGCGGAAAAGGAGGGTAGACGCGCGTGGTTCTCCTTGTTGCCTGCGGTACCGGCGTAGAGTTCCGAGGAGGAGGAGAAGAAGGAGAAAGAGTCGGCGGGGTGGGCGACGATCGAGGCGTTCTGGGGAGGAGGGTTGATGGAGGGAGTGTCGAGAGAGCCGGAAGGGATGGAGGAACCAAAGTTCAGAGGAGGAGAGGGGGCGGGTACGGGCGAGGAGGAGTAGGTGAACGCGTCGAGGTCCGACACGTCCTGATCGGGATCAGGTGCGCTCCCACTCGACGACGCGGCGCCGCCGAAATCGCTGCCGCCGTGGTACGTGTTGGCGTCCTTCTTCTCCTTTTGTCTGGAACAGGAAGAAAATCAGCTCCGCGTCCAAAGATCCCTCAACAAGCGCCCCCACTCGCGCCTCGCACCCGCGACAAGAAAAAAACAACAACGAGAACGTACCTCCGATTCTGGAACCAGACCTGGGCTGCCCTTCCAGTCATCCCTACTCGATCGGCAATCCTACTGCGTTCGCCTTGAGAGGGGAGGGGGTTCTTCGCGAATTCGATCTCGAGAATGGCGAGTTCGGCGGGACTGGTCCTTCGACGTCGTTTCGGGATGAGGGGGTTCTCCGCCGTGCCAGGCACGTTCGCATGGTTGTCGAGCTCCACGTCGGGCGACGAATAGCGGTAGATGTCGTGATGGAGGTCGGCGGCGCGTTGTTTGGGTGGTTCGCTCGGGCCGCCGCGTTCGGCGTTGGACGTGGCGGCGAGGCGTTCGTGACGGCGAGAGGAGGGAGAAATGTGATGGGGGTTAATGCTGGAGACGGATGCGAGGGGGGCGATGGGGGAACGGGACTTGTTGGTGGATGAGGAGGGGGACGCGCCGGCGCTTGTCGTGGCGGCGACGAGGCAGTCTAGTAATGAAGGGGACTGAAGGGGTGGCTGAAGAGTGGACGCCATCTAGGAGGAGCCCACAGGTATACAGGGAGAACGGGGTCGAGGTTGAGGTTGAACGTTGAGGGACAAGAGTTGCCACGCGAGAGAGAGCGCCCAAGAACTGCACGTCCCCACGACTTCGTTTTTTCGCGTTTACAGTCCCTTCCTTGCACGTATTACACCCAGCTAGCTGTTACTTCTCCCCTGGACATTCCAGAGAACGACCCTCGAGTCCCTGAGCGCTGAGGCAGATTTCACTCAGCGGTTCGAAAGAGGTCGCGACGCGGACGCGTCGTCAGGTTGTCCTTCAACTTCTCTCTCCCCGGCCCGCCAGGAATGTCGCTACTCCAACTTCCTCCCGTGCGAACTACTCCAGGAGTAGAGCTATTCGGAGGCGCCATCACCTCCGAGTTCTCTGTCGACCTCTTCGACGCGAGGCACGTCCTCCTCCCCTCCTTCTCCCCCGCCCGCAGCTGACTCCCCCACTCTCACCACCAGCGAGGTCCGCCAAGTCCCTGACTCGCAGGAAGTGTGGATCTCACGCGATTCCGACCTCAGTCTGATCCTCGAAGTGCTCGAGCTCGTTCCTTCAGGCGCCGCAGAAGACCTCGACGCCGCCATCAAGTGCGTCCTGCCTACGTCCCTGCCCTGCCCTCTCCTCGCTAACCGCCGCCAAACCAAGGTTCCACTTCTCCTCCCTAGCGCACGACAACACGGCTCTCACTTCAACCATCTCGTCCATCCTCCTCCCCCCTCCTTCCTCAACCCCCCTCATCCTCGGCCCCACGATCCTCTCCGGCCTCCAAACCATCTCCAAGTTCAACCTCCCCTCCGACAAAGCCGACACGGTCCTCATCCTCGTAGGCCTCTGGCGTATCCCGAGCAAGAAGGCGGATCTGGTGCTGTGCGTCAACTTCCCCGTGAGGAAGGAGGGAGGGGAGGAGGTCAGTGGGGAGGTGGCGAAGGAGGTGTTTGAGCGCGCGGTGAGGACGCTGGTCGTCAGAGATTTAGGGCTGTTTGCGGGTTGAGGGAATGGATGCGTTCGAAGGGATGGCTTGGAGGGGAGGAGCTGCTCAGCGTGTTCCTCTGCGGGTTGGACCAACTGCTTCTGCTTCGGGTGCGAGGGTCTACAGCTGATCTTGCTCTTGCTGGCTTTCTGGGCCGGCTGCTCGTTGGCGTGCCGTAAGCGACCTGCCTCTGCGTTCGTCTGCTCTCCACTCCTCTGCTCGTGCTCACGTTTGATTGACTGCTTCCCGCTTAACTAGCTTCCGCACAAACGACGAGGCTCAATCTCCAAGTCGTCGTGCTGGCCGCTTCTCGTCGCAAACGCAGCTACCAAGCCGCCAACGACGTCGACCTCCCGCCTCCCGATCCTTCCTTCGTGTTCTCCTACCCTATCGGCGTCTGCGCTTCAGCTGCTCCAACCCCGATGTGATGAACTTGATTCTACACGCCGTCCAAAATCGTAAGGAAAGGATAACGCGATTACCAAACGAACGAAGGGGACAAAACGCCGCCCCTCCCTCGCTGCTGGTGTTGACGATCAGCGGAGCAGTCTGCGATCTCCTCAGGCGTGGACAGGGTTACGCAGGAAGACCGAGTGTCCCTCTCGCAGCTCTCAGCACCTTCTCTCGCTCGCAGCTCCCTCGACCAAAGTTCGTTTCTTCTTGCTTTCCTTGCAAAGCCCAGCACACCACTACGACGAGCGTCCAATCGTTCAAAGAACCTGTAGAGAGTAGAAAGATTAGTTGTGGCTCGTAGAGAGGTCAAGGGAGCGCCTACGTTGGTGCAGCTCAAATCCGAAAGCGCCTCTTGCACGCGCGCCTTCATGGTGACTTCTCCGGCACGAACCCACACGCCTGGGCAGCATAAGCAGTATTAGCGCTACACGGGGAACAACCTAGCGATTGAGGAACGCACGGGGGTCGTAGTACTTCTTGTTGGGGCCTGCGAGGAGCGAAGCGGGTCAGCGCGTTTTCCGACGAACAGCGAAGAGACGACGCACCATCGGGCTTCTCGGGGTTTCCGACCTGGGTCTCGAGGTACGCAGAGAACTTCTTGAAGTAGTCGCGGAATCCTGCGAGTCAAACGCGATCCGTCAGCGCCGATTCCGTCGTTGTCGAGCTCAGCGAAGAGCCCGCCGTGGTCCGTGCTGTACTCACCGGTGCAGTAGCTCCACTGGCAGTCCTGTAGCGAGGGAAGAAGACGCGTCAGTCGAATTCTAAAGAGGAGGGGCGAAATCGACAAACAGTGTCGACGTTCATCTTGACGCAACCGTTGGTGACGGCCGTCGAGATCTCCTCCTTGGTGGATCCAGATCCTCCGTGGAAGACGAGGTAGCTGCGTTCGCATCCATCAGCCCAGGCTCGCACGCAAAGGAGCAAGAAGAAACGGACATGGGGAGGGGGTTCTCAGACTTGAGCTGCTCGTGGCAGTACTTCTGGTGCTTGGCGAGGAGCTCGGGCTGGAGCTTGACGTTTCCAGGCTTGTAGACACCTGCAGCCTCGTTCGTCAGTCGTGGACGCAGGGAAGAAGAGGGAGGGACGAACCGTGAACGTTTCCGAAGGCGGCGGCGATGGAGAAAGAGGGGGAGATGACGGAGAGAGCGTTGTGGATCTCGAGGATGTCTTCGGGCTGCGTGTAGAGGGACGCGTTGTCGACGCCTGCAAGCACGCGGGGTTAGCAGGAGCTCGGGGTGGAAAGAGCTTGGGTACGAACCAGTGTTGTCGACTCCATCCTCCTCTCCACCAGTGATACCGATCTCCATCTCGAGCCAAAGGTCGATCTTGGCCATGCGCTCAAAGTACTTGACGCAGGTGGCAATGTTGTCCTCCTTGGACTCCTCAGAGAGGTCGAGCATGTGGGAGCTGCGGATGAAGGCGGTTAGCGGTGCTTCCTTCTACAACGATTTGAAAACCACGCACGAGAAGAGAGGCTCTCCGTTGATCTTGAAGTAAGCCTCATCGGCCTCGAGCATGCCTGGGAAAGGAGCGAGTGAGCTCGACAGGTGCGAAGACGCAGAGAAGCGACGAACCATCGAACCATTGGAGGAGCTTGTGGGCGCAGTGGTCGGAGTGGATCACGACGGGGCTGCAGAGAAGCAGTCCAGTCAGCTAGCTGCCCTGACCTCGCTCGAATCCCCAATCTCCAGGAGGTGGTAGACCAACGCACATTCCGTAAGCAGGGGCAATGGCGCGGATGTAGTGGGCGGCAGCAACGGAGCCGGCGATGGACGCCTGCTGCTTGTCGTTCTTGAGGCCCTTTCCGCCGAAGAAGGCGGCTCCTCCCTGGGAGACCTGGAGGATGACGGGGGCGTTCGAGTCGCGGGCTCCCTCGAGGCAGGCGATGACAGTCGAGGAGGAGGTGACGTTCTGCACGGTTGGAGCTGAGTCAGTGCTGTGGCCTGAGTTCTGGGCGACCGAGGAGAGGAACTCACGAAGGCCTATCGATGGAAGAGAGGGGGATGACGAGGGTTAGGAATCGATGGACTTGGGATCGATTCGAGAGGGCTCTCGAGCGCGAAGACTTACAGGGATAGCAAACTGTGGGAGGGAGAGTGTTAGCTGCGAGCTCCTAGTCCAGCACCTTCCCTAACGAGTCGTCGCCGCCGGACAGACCATCACCCACTTCCGGGCCTGCCCGGCTCGACTGACCCCCAGAGACGTCCCTGCACGAAGAGGAAGGGTACTCACGTGCTTCTCACGAGCGTAGTCCATCAGCTTGATGAGGTTCTTGCCGGTAACGACGCCACTGCGAGGCTGGGGAGTTAGCAGGGGGAAGGTGGGGAGCTGGTCGTTTGGTGGGGTAGCTCACGCCTGCAAGTTGGAGCGTCAGCGTTTGTGAGGGGGTTGGAGCCAGGGGAACGTACGGGCACAATGTCGAGGATTCCCATCTTGGATAGGGTTGGAGTTGGAGTTGGAGGGGAGGAGGGGTTGGAGGAGAGGAGAGCTCCACGGAACTTCGAGCTCAGGGCTGGCCTGGGCCAGTGCTACTTGAGACCAGTAGTACTTACTTCGTTCTATCCCCTTCCTTTCTCTGGTTTTAAAGGAGAAAGGCAGCTCAGAGGCTGTACCAGACCAACCGAAAAGAATCGGAGACGGCGTCAGGCTCAACTTTTCCGACCGTCGAATCAGACCGAGATCAGGCAGGCACGTCGCAGGCGGCGAGATCCGTGGATCTCTGACGAGCAGTTCGAGGAGCTGGAGCAAGCGTGGAAGCAGAGGTCGTGGAGAAAAGGAAGGAGCAAAGCAGTGAGGACGACGCGCAGGGATTCAGAAGCAGTTCCGGAATCAACGACCTCGCTGCTCGAGCTAAAACCAGGATGTGTGGTTGCAGCCGTGTGAGCGAATACAGAGGGCAATCCAGCACTCGATGCAGCTGTACCAACGAAAGGAAACGGCTCTAGGTGCCCAAACGGCGAAAAGGAATGCGCAACATCCTACATCTGCGTGCGAGAAGCGAGAAAGGTCAGCTCTCAGGCGAAGCGAAACGGCAGCGAGGGGGCACGCACAAAGTCATCGTAATCCCCCGAGTCGTCCAGCACCTCGTCGTACGTCCCCACATCCGCCCTCCCAACGCTCTTGTTGGCTCCCAACGCCGGCTTGCTCGCCTTCTTCTTCTTCCCTCCCGCGGCGTCCTTCTGCTCCTTCTGCTTCTCGTTCGAGAGCGCCGTCAAGCCACTCGCCGCCTTCCGCACCTCGACGTCCCGCAGAGGACCGCAGACGCCCTTGACGAGCGACTCGACAAACTTGGCGTAGAGAGGGTGGTTGCCGTGCTTGGCGATGATGAGGTCGGAGATGGTGATGGAGAGGGCCTCAAAGTCCTCGAGGGTCTTGCAAGAAAGGGCGAAAGGATCCGAGTAATCTGCAGAGCCGTCGGTGGTGAGCTGCGCCCTCCCGGAGCAGTACAAAGAAAAAGGACGCACCTGCCACTGTTGTCGCTCCAAAGAGCGACGCAGCGTTCTCCATGTCCGCCTTGAGCATAGCAGCCTTCTCCCGTGCCTTGCGCGCATGAGGATCGTCGTCGCGCTGCCCACCACAAGCTCGTCAGCTCCCCTCCACCGAAGGCACCACCCTCCGCCAACTCACCCGACTCGCCAGATCCTCCGCCCTCGCCGCCTCTGCCGCCTCCCGCTCTGCAATCTTCTGCTTCGTGATCCCCTTCGCGCGCACCGGTGGTGCGGGTCCAGCAGGTCGGGCAGCAGCGGCTTTCTTCGCTAGGGCCTCTTCGTCGTCCGACGCGTCCCAGTCGTCCTGCGTTCGTTTCCGAGGTCAGCAGGCGCTCGAAAAAGTTGGAGAAGAGAGTACACACCTTGGTATCGGAATCACTGGCGTCCTCGTCTGCAAACTGGCTCTTCTTCTTGAGCACGACCTGGGGCTTTGCGGGCGCCGCGACGGGGGTCTCGTCTTCGGATTCTTCGTCGTCTGCGCAGCCGACTGGAGTGAGCAAAGGCTTCTGGGAGTGCTCGCAGGAGCTGCTTACCCCAGTTTCCCATTGTTGCTGCTGAAAGGTGTGCGAGGAGAGCCAAGCCGCACAGGCGAGATCTGCTTTTGACTTTCGTTGGAGCTCTTGACCTCCTCCCCAACTCCTCCCCGCCAGGACACGCCCTAGGATCCAGTCCGATCAAGTCGACAGAGAACACCCAGTCGAAGGAGCCACTCCCATCGCGCCACTCTCCCCGATCCTCTTCAACACCTCCCTCGGACTCCCCGCAACGACGATGCCCGACTCTGTCTCCCCTCTCCACGCCTACGCTTCAGCAAACGTCGCCGCAGCTTCTGTGCGCCACTCAGACTCGCGCGCCAGCCTTCAATCAACCGCTTCCGTCACGGTCAACGATGGACAGGTCGGGGATGAACTCGATGTAGTGCCGCACGACTTGGTACGCCCGCTCTCTCTCCAGAGTTCGCGTAACCAGGTGCTGACCGAACCCCGGCACAGCTGCAATCCCTCTACCTCGGCCGACTCGGCAGTGGCAGCCTCCGTACCGCCTCTCCTCCCCAGTCAGGTCGGAACAGCCCAACTCACCAGCGGGACGACTCGAGCCTGAGCGAGACCTGGAAGCCCTCTGTCGTCGCAGACTGGCCGAAGAGCTTTAGCTTCACGAGCACGCAGCGGTTCCCGGCGGTCAAGAAGCTGCCGAGCAAGCAGAGGAAGCGGATTCTCGTTACGGGGGGAGCGGGGTTTGTGGGGTCCCATTTGGTGGATAGGCTCATGTGCAGTGGTCATGATGTGGTGCGTGATGTTTTGGCTGCGTAGGACGAAGCGGAAGCTGATGCTGTGCTCTCTTCTCTCCCATTCCAGACTGTGCTCGACAACTTCTTCTCTGGAGCCAAGTCTGCGATCGCACATTGGATGTGCGTCGTTCTCCGTATAAGATGAGGGGGAAGTGCCGCTAAAGATGCTCCTGCTCCGCAGTGGTCATCCTAACTTTGAGCTCGTGCGAGCGGACGTCGTGGAGCCCTTCATGGTGGAGTGCGATGAGGTGAGTTTGGGTGCGAACGCTCGAGGTCGCTGCTCCTGACGCTTTCTTTCCCAGATCTACCACCTCGCATGTCCTGCTTCTCCGAAAGCCTACCAACATAACCCCGTCAAGACTCTCAAGACCAACTTTATGGGGTGCGTTGAGCAAGCGAGCATTTCTGTCGCGGCGGCTGACGCCCTTTTTCGCAGGACGATGAACATGCTGGGTCTGGCGAAGCGAGTAAAGGCGCGCTTCCTCCTCTCGAGTACTTCAGGTGCGTTCTACCTCGATGACTGCTCCAGCCTTCCGTCGCTCACTCCGCCATCGCAGAGATCTACGGTTCCCCGACCGAACACCCTCAAAAGGAGACGTACTGGGGCAACGTCAACTCTGTCGGACCTCGCGCATGCTACGACGAAGGGAAGCGCGTCGCTGAAGCCTTGACCTACGGCTACCACCGCCAAGACGGAGTTGACGTGCGCGTCGCTCGCATCTTCAACTGCTTCGGTTCGTCCCTCCCTTCCTTCCAGCTGGTCCCTTCCTCATTCCTCCCCTTCGCAGGACCCCGCATGAACTCTTCCGACGGCCGACTCGTCAGCAATTTTGCCGTCGCAGCTCTCCGAGGCGACCCCATCGAGATTTACGGCGACGGAGAGCAGACTCGCTCCCTCATGTACGTTCAGGACCTCGTCACAGGCCTGATCGCCCTCATGGGTTCCGACTTTACGGAGCCTGTCAACATTGGGTCCGAGAACGAGTCGACCGTCGCGGAGTGGGCTCTCGTCGTGCGGAATACGGTCGAGGAGATGCGCGAGAAGGGGGAGATCGCTCAGAGCGTCGAGGGGGGAACGGTGGTGGAGGGGAAGACGAGGAGGAGTGAACTGGTGTTTACGCCAGCGGTGATTGATGACCCGCCGAGGAGGAAGCCGGATATCACGAGGGCGAGGGAGGTGCTGGGGTGGGAGCCAAAGTGGACGGTCAAGAGTGGGATTGAGGAGACGATCAAGTACTTTGCGAGCGAGGAAGAGGACTTGTAGGGTGGGTGTGGATGGAATGTGTTGGGTGATGGAGCACGACTTGGAGAGCACGGAACGGTGCGAATGGATTGCAGAGCGAAAGGGTAGGGGTTCGGAAGGGAACGGTGTTGGGGTGTGATCGACCTAGGAGAGCTCACTTTGCCAGGCGCGTGGAGAACCACTGTTGGACAAAGCGGGCGCTGTCCTTGGGGGTCCTGCGAGGGTAGAAGATGCTGAGCGAGGCTCGCTGAGGTGCAACGACGCAACCCACCGTTCCTGCGTCTCGTAGTTGACATACGTGACTCCGAAGCGAGGACCGTAGCCTTCAGCCCACTCAAAGTTGTCGAGCATACTGGGATACCAGCGTAAGAGTGTGGTCTGCGAGCGAGGAGCGAAAAAGACGCACCTCCAGCCGAGATAGCAACGAACGTCCACGCCATCCTCCAGCATCGCCTGCTGCATCGCAGCGAGGTACCCGGAGAAGTAGCTCACACGATCGTGGTCGTGGATGGCTTCCTCGGGGGCGAAAAGGCTCTCTCCGCGGCAGCAGAAGCCGTTCCTGCGAAGCTTTCGTCAGCGTGAAGGGTCAAGGGAAGAAAGAAAGGAGACAGACTCGGTAACGAAGATGGGAGTCTTGTAGCGCTTCCAAATCCAAACGAGCAGCTTGTGGAACCCCGAAGGCACGTCTTGGAGCCAGCCCAGGTCGCTCTTGACGCCGAGAGGAGGGACGTTGATGTACTCGACGTTGCCTTGGAAGTCGTCGAGAGCTGCTGTCGCGTCCTTGTGCTTGATATGATTGGAGGAGTAGTGGCTGCACCAACCAGGTCAGCGAGGCTGCGACGACGAAAAATGTGAGTCTCGCAAGGGGCGTACTTCATTCCGTAGAAGTCGCTGGAGCCGAGGACGAGCTTCTTCTCCTCCTCTGTGAAGGTGGGAAGTCGGTCTCCAAGCTGAACACGCATCGAGGCAGGGTAGTCCCCCGTCAGATAGACGGCATCAGCGAACCTGTTTAAAGCCTCAGCGACGTCCGAAGCGGCGAAGAGAGCAGAAGACTCACCAGCCAACCCAGAACTCGAGTGCTCTCTCAGCAGCAGCAACGTCTGCTCAATCGAACGAGTTAGAACGACGAGTCTGGAGAAGCAGGAAGGGACGCACCCTCAGGCGAACTCGCGAGAGGCTCGCACCAGTCGCCGTTGAGAGTAATGCCGATCTGACCGTGCTTGTACTCGCGGTGGTAAAGGTCGACGACATGAGCATGAGCGACGAGGAGGTTGTGACCGACGATCCAGGGCTGCGAATCTAGAATCAGAGCCAGCCCGTCTCGCGTTGCGAAGGTACGAACCTCGGTCGACGAATCACCATCTGTCGACTTGGTACGATCGGAGGTACGCCCAGGAGCGTGGCACCCAATCGAGTGGCCCAGAATGGCAGAGCAGAAGGGTCTGCAAACGCAACGTCAGCTGTTGGCTCGGAGGCGGGTGCGAAGAGGACTAGCTCGTTGAGGGTGAGCCAGTACTTGACGCGCGATCCAAACGCCTCGAAGCAGACTCTAGCGTAGCGCACAAAGTCCCTCGTGATCTGGTCCTTGTCGAGCCAGCCGTTGTACCTGTTTCGGGCGTGGGAAGGGAAGGCCGCGGCAGGTGGGTACTCACTCACCTTTGCTGGAGAGTCGAAGGGAGATCCCAGTGGTAGAGGGTCACAAAAGGTTCGATGCCCGAACCGATGAGCTCGTCGATGTAATCCGAGTAGAACTGGATCCCGGAGGGATTGACTGGGTCGTCGCTGCCGCCGAGGGGAATGATCCGACTCCAGCTGAGAGAGAATCGCTGCGTGGGGGTCAGCCAGGTGCTGAGCTCGAGCGGGGAAGACTTGCGTGAGTGTTGACGCCGTAGGACTTGAGCAGGGCGATGTCCTCCTTGAACCGGACGTAGGAGTCGGTCGCCACGTCGCCGGTGGCTCCATCTACGACCTTGCCAGGAGTCTTGCTGAAGTCATCCCAGATACTCGATCCTCGTCCGCCCTTGGCTGTACTGCCCTCGACCTGAGTACGTGAGTTAGACGAGCTTCCGGAGGGCGCGGAGAAAAGGGGGACTTGCTTGGTAGGAAGCGTGCGCGAATCCCCAGAGGAAGCCGTCGGGGAGGGGAGTGGTCATAAGTTCCGTCATCGACAGAAGCGGTTTCTTGAGGTGGGTAGAAGAGAGAGAGAGGAGAAGTCTCCGGCGGAAGTTATCGATGCTCACGGTCCGCTCTCCGCTCGGCTTTCTTCCTTCCTTCCTGTCCTCGTGCCTGATCCTAGCCATCGATGGAGCTTCCCTCTGACAGCGTAAGCTTGGCAACGTTTGCCAGGAATCCGAAGCTGGAACTCTCAAAGAAGCGGCCGTGCGAAGCGAGATTTGCGAAATTTCACGATTTGCGTATTCCAGGTCGTTGGCATCGTTGCAAGAGAAGGGGAAAAGGCCAACTGTGTGGAGGGGGTGCTAAACAAGAAGCTACGGTCGAAGTGTCGTGAATCCCTGAATCACTAAGCCTTTGCGACGAGGACAGTTCCAGTGTTGGCCTCGATGATCACCTTCTTCTTCGCCTTCGAAGCGGCGACAGGGTGGGCTGAGGAGAAGATCTCGTCGAGTTCCTATAAGGGGGGTTAGCGGTCAAATTTGGCTCCAGGGTCGTGGAACTCGCCTCCAACGTCCGTCCCTGCGTTTCTACGCAGAACAGGAACCATAGGATGGACTCTACGATATCCCAGCCCACAAAACACCTGGAAAAAAGTTGGCGGTGGTCAGTTTGTGGTCAGTTTTGTGAGGGAGGGAGTGGGAGGGGCGGGAAGGGAGAATGGAGAACGAAGAGGAAGGAAGGGAGGCACAACCTGCTCACCAGATGTAGTTGTACTGCGCAGTGGGCAAAGCGAGACGGATAGAAGGGGGATAGGATGGAGTAGAATCGAAGAGGTAGCGAGAAGGTGGAGCGGAAAGAAGAGAGAAAGGGAGAAGAAAGTTCCGTCAGCTCAGAGCGGGCGAGGACCGACGCGACGACGCTCTCACCTTCATGTTCTGGAGCGCAATCGGGCCCGCGTACGCGTTGATGAAGCCGACAGCAGATACGGTGAAAGAGTACAGCGCCATTCCTGCGGGGGAGAAGTGTCAGAGGTCTCTCGCTGCCGAGGTCGCAAATCCAAACTCACCCTTGGCTCGCGAGTTGGTCTGGAGGCATTCGACGGGGTATAGAGCCTGAAGAGGAGTGTAGGTGAAGCTGTAGCTAAGGATCGGGAAATGAAGTTAGCAAGGGGCCGTCGAGATCAGGGAGAAATAGTTCGCACATTATGTTGAAGAGGAAGTATGCCGTGACTGCACCCCTTCCAACCTGGCCAGGACTTCAGTATCAAGGGTTTCTGCGCGTAGTTGGAAGAGAAAGCACGTACGCTAAGATCCTTCACCTCCATCTTGGCCCACTTGAGACTCAGTCCAGCGTTGATCGCGAGCATGATCTGGTGTGAAGGTTGAGCAAACGTCCGAAGCGTTCAAGAGTAGGTACTTACGGCGCAGACGAACGTTCCGTAGATGAGAATGGGGCGACGTGGCGCGCGATCAGCGATTGCGACTCCAGCGCCGGCTCCGATGGCAGATCTGGCGAGCAAGGCGTCAGGAGCGTCTCTGGAGCTGGAAGTCGGAGACTCACACGATGCTGTTGATTAAGTTGAGAACAAACTGCATGATGTAATCTGCGCTGTCGTCAGTACTCGGCGCAACGGCAGGCACGAACTTGACCCACCGTATCCGACTGCTTCGTAGACTGGAACGCAGACGTCAGTGTGGTGCGGTGTGACACAGCGAGATCAACTCACTGGAAAGGTTAAAGTATCCAAGTCCGTTGCCAGAGAACTGCCCGAAAACTCCCACTGCGGAAGGGAGCGACGTCAGAATGTGCACAGGTCCTAAGGAAGTCCGAGGGACGAACTCAACACCACTGAGGAGGAACGAGTTAGCGAGGTTTAAGCAGAATGTAGAACAGCAACGCACTCATGAAAGTACGACGACGAGCGTTCTTGTTGTGGAATAGCTCCCTGTAGTCCCACCAGCGCTTGTCGGAACCCACCGTCTGCGGAGAGCCACGTCAGTCAAAGTCGGAGGAGTTCTGGCAGTGTTCATACCGAAATATCCTCCTTGAACTCGGCCCACTCGAGGTCAACGATGGGAGAGTGAGGGTCGCCGTTGCCGTGGAAGCGAACGAGGAATGCGCGAGCTTCGTCGTCCCTTCCGTTCGCGAGGAGCCAGCGAGGAGATTCTGGTGCGAGAAACGTCAGCAAACGTCAAGTAAATAAAAGGTAGAAAACGCACCGGGAAGGAAGAAGACGCTGCAGCAGACAATGACCGCAGGGACACACTGGCAGATGAGAGGAATGCGCCACCCCCAATCATTCTTCATGTAGCTCGTGCCAACTGCGAGAAGAAGGAGTCAGCTCGAGGTCCAGCCAAACAAACAACCAACTGAACTCACGAGTGATGCCAGCGGCGGGGATAGAGCCTCCGAACCAACCCTGCATTTGGAGACAGTCGAGCATCAATACGCCTTCTTGCAAGACATGGATCTTCGACAAATCACGCAGTTGTAGAATCCAGTAGCACGACCTCGCCAGGCGGGAGGAGCAATTTCGACGCAGTAAGAAGGAGCGGCCGTGGTGACAATGGACTGCAGGCGAGTTAGCGATGCTCAAAGATCAAGAGCGAGGGTGACGAACGATACCGAAACCGAGGACGAACCTGGAAAGAATAAAACGTTAGCGATGAGGGATGGAGATCAACAGGAGGGAGCGGGGGTGAGGGGAGGGGATGCTCGACGAACCTGCCAGCGATGAAGGCGGCGCGAGTCTCGGCGCTGGAGTTGACAATCGCGCCCACAATAACAATTGCACATCCTGTCCACATTCCAAAGCGGCGGCCGTAGCGATCTGTAACGATTGAGACGTGAGCCTTGGGCCAAAACAGCAACAGCGAAGAACGTACCTGCGATCGGGCCAGCGAAGAAGGATCCGACCATGTTGCCGACCTGCAGGGATGTTAGTCAGGTCCTAGGAGTGCGGTAAACCCCATGCGTACGGTGTAGATCGCAAAAATGACTGAGCGGAACGTCAGCATCGTTCGGTGCAGAATTTGAAGAAACACGCACTGCCGGTGGTGGGGCCCAACCTGCCGCTCTCGAACTTGGCCTGAGACGTAGAAGAACGTTAGCGGGTGTCTTGGATCGGGGAGGACGTGCCCACCTGATAGGGAGCCATGCCGTTGACTGATTGGAGAAGAAGTCAGCGTCGGCGACGACGACGTAGCCAAGGAAGGAATGTGCGTACTGGCGTTCATGAGGGATCCGTCGTACTAGGAAATAGTAGAATGGAGCGTCAGCGAGGGTGCACAAAGCCTGAAGAGAGCAAAGCGATCCCACTTACGCCGTTGGCGCAAGAGCACCTGTCCATCTCGACGTTAGCTATCCCGACGCTCGAGCAACAAGGAACGGTGACGCACAGGAAGCAAACGAACGTAGCCCAGTAGATGACAAAGGCAGCGCGCGTCCAGGTCTCCGTCTTGCCTCCGACAGTCGTGGCGGCGGCGAGAGCAGCTGTTCGCAAGAGCACAGCACGGATCAGCTCCGTGCCTCCCACCTCAAACCGTACGACATTCAAAGACATACCACTTCTGACTTCCTGAACAGCGGCTCCAGAGTCCTTGAGCTCCTCGACGTGCTTGATGCGAAGACCGCCAAAGCCGGAAGCATCGACGGAGCCGGTCTTCTCGAGGTCTGCGGAGGTACCAATGGAGGTGCTGCCGTCGGTGTTCTTGTCGATCGAAGAAGCCATCGCTAGTCTGGCTGTCGAGGAAAGGATACAGGAAAGAGAGAGGGAGCAGAACCGTCGAGGGACTGCTCAACGTTGTTTTTTTTCGCGGCCAGAGCGTTGCGAAGGTCGGAGAGCGGTCATGGGGTGAGTAGGGCCAGCTGAGCACTGGTCCGGCCCTGAGTGCCGAAGATAAGGATACATCGATGAAACGAGCGGAGGGGAGACCCGGGGCACCCAGGCGTCCTCCGCTGAGGCCGGACCAGCCTTCGCACGACTGAGAAGGGGCGGAGAACAAAGGCCGCCGGAGTAAGAAAAGCGAGATTGCGAGCGAGCTGGAACGTGAGGCGACAGGAGAAGTGAGTCCGCTGGGGCGGGAAGCGAACGGAAAGAAGCGCAGCAGGAGAAGCAGTTCAGCATTCCGCAAGCAACAACAGTGCCTCAAGCTCGCTCATCCCCTCGCTCATCCCCTGAGCCGCTCTCCTCAAACACCAATCCCCGTATCTGCCGTCATCCGCTGCTCCCCAACCCGCACGGGACGTCCCCTCGCCCCCGGAGCTGCCTGAATCATCCTCAGCTGATGAGTTCAAGTCACCAGCCCCCAATATCCAATCCTCCTCCGGATCCTCCGGCTCTCCCCCCTTCCATCGATAGAGTCTGACGAACCACGAGGCCAGAAAGCGCGCGAAAAGAACGTGCTGGCGGTCGTTGCGGCGGAGGAGGAGAGGACGGAGGGTTTGTGCGGGGACCTGGGGGAGGTAAAGGCCGAGAGGAAGGGAAGCAAATCGATGGGCGGTTGGACGAGGGGAGGGAGATGGAGGGGGAGGGGAGGGAACGCTGGCGCCGAGCGCTGACGCTGTAGGGAGTGCTGTCGAGGGGGAGGGGTCAGGCCGGGCAGGGATTGCTCTGGGACGAGCTTCGCACGCAGGAAGTATCTCCTCCTGCAGAACGAACCTGTTGTCGGGCTCGCCGAGCTCCTTCAGCGTCCTCCTCCGCCCTCCACGCTCTCGTCTCCGATGCCGCGTTCCCCTCAAAAGTCTAGGAGATCCCGCTGCAACCGTCCCTCGCTGCCGCCGAACTCCCTGCGCAGAGGAACCCACAGCACTCGGGCTCCGCGGCATCGCCCCTCCTTCACCGTGATACGAGCTGCTCAGGCATACGGCGTAGCGCAAGGAAAAAGCAGTGTTCGGAAGCAAAGCGGGAGCAGAGTATGTGCGTGAGGCGAGGAGTTACTGAAGAGAAGGGAGAGGATCGCGCAGGAGCTCGACGAGCAGTGGTGCGCTGTCGAGCGGAGCTGGGGTTGAGCTCGAACGAAGTAGGGAGTACTGTGCAGTTCAGCAAGTACTCGTATCCAGCAGAGCAGAATCCAGAACGAGCTGGTTGGACGATTGCAGGCGATTCCCTCCTTCGCAGCAAGACGGCAGCAGTTCCGACGACGACGGCGGCGACGCCT
Organism: Glaciozyma martinii; assembly: GCA_025758715.1. NCBI lineage: Eukaryota > Fungi > Basidiomycota > Microbotryomycetes > Kriegeriales > Camptobasidiaceae > Glaciozyma > Glaciozyma martinii. The sequence goes on along the minus strand of JANGFH010000016.1, from coordinate 5,007 downwards.
TTCAGTTCTTGCTCTCGGTGACCTGAGCTACTGACCAGTGGTCCAGAGAAACGAGAGCTAGGATTGCTCTCTCCGCGATCCCTACGCCTTGCTCTTCTTCTCCTTCATCTCCTTCTTCTCCTTCTTCTCCTTCTTCTCCTTGACCCCGACCTGGGGCACCTCGACCAGCTCCTCCTCCTCCTCAAACTCCTCCTTGACCTCCTCCCCACCGACCCTAAACGCCACCGCCTCTCCCGCCTCCTCCATCTCCACATCCTCCTCGACAACCTCGGCCGGTTTGTTATCAAACTCTCCCTTGCCACCCACCGCTCCCGCTCCGCCCAACGCGATTCGGAACTTGAGTCCAGCGGGTTGAGCTCGAACGACGCGCTTGGCGCTCACGGCGGTTGGGTCCAGGAGCTCGGTGGCGGAGAGGATGGCGCCGGGGACGGGGGAGGGCTGGGAGGCGATAAGGGAGGAGGTGGCGGAGGGGAGGTGGGAGAGGATCGTGGGGGGGAGAAAACGTTGGATCGTGAGGTGGTGCGAGATGGGTCGGGGAGCTGTGGGTTCGCGTTAGCGAGGAGCGAGGAGCGAGGGGCGAGGAGCGGAAGGGAGAACGTACCCTCGTAGAGATGGTCGCCGCCAGCGGCTTTCTTGGGGAGGAGAGCAACGAAGGAAAGCATCTCTTCTGATCCAGCGCACGCCGTATCGGCAGTGAGCTTGCGTCGCTTCTCGCGGCTCGAGTCGTCGGCAGGATGCATGAACAGGTCGTAAGGGACCTTCTTCGCGTTGAAGCTGGCGACGGGTCCGTTCCCCTTAGGCGGAGGAAGCTGGATCGTCAGGCCATCCAGGTGACGAGGTTTGATCTGCGCGAGGAGGGTGAGCTTGGGAAGAGGAGGAAGAGAGGAACGGAACGAACTCCTTCGGGGACGCGCACAGCCCAGAGCTCGAGATCTGGATCAGCGTTGATGGTCGCCCAGTCTGCAGAGCTCGTTCCAGTCGTGTCGGTGATGGGGTGGAACCCTTGCGGCGGCTTGTACTTGCGGTCCTTCCTGCTCGGCTCATCAGCTCTCGCGCCCTCCCCTCCCTCTCCTCCGCCAAGCTAACGCACTTGGAATCCTTCTTCTTCTTCCCCTTTGTTGCCTCGACGACCTCGGGAGTCGCTTCTGGTTCGGGAGAGGCGGAACTGGAGCTGGCGCGAGAGGGGGAAGGGGAGGCGCTGGAGGAGGAGGACGAGCTGGCGACTGGGCTAGGAGGAGCGACGGGCGCAGCTCGCTTCTTTGAAGACTTTTTGGTGGAATCCTTTGCCATTTCTAGCACTAGAACGAGGTCGTAAGGAGGACAGCTTGTTCAGCAGAGAGTTTTCGACGGCGACGACGCTCTCCCACGCCTTGAGCAGCCTGAGGCCTGAGAGTTCCCGCTCGTTGCTCTCCTGCTCCCACAACGACGAACGATGCCGTTAAAGTCACTCTCAGCAGCTCAAGAGACTAGGCTAATCTCGTACCTGGACGACGAGTTCACTTCGCTGTCGCGCCAGTTCGAGACGAGACGATCCCCTCTCTCCTCCCTGCCGACAATTGAAGCCTACCTCACCGCCGTACGTCCAATCCCGAGCGAGCGCCAAAGTTCCCCAGCTGACCTCCGCCAAACCGCAGCTCACCACTCTTCACTCGCTGATCCTCTCGATCCCTCCTACCCCACCTTCCTCCTCCCTCCGAGTCGCCTACTACCTCCGCCTAACCTCCCACCTCCCCGACGCTCTCGCCTCCTACCCCCTCCCCCTCTCCTCCCTCCCAGTCCTCTGGACCTCCCTCCGCACCTTTGACGCCGCGTGGCTCTCCATCTTTGCCGGACTCGCTTGGGACGCCGCGGCTCAGTCGCCGCTCGAAGGAGAGGTGGGGGACAGCGGGGTGAGAGGGACGGACAGGGTGAGGTTGGAGAGTATTGTGAGGGAGACGAGGGAGAGGTTGGGAGAGGCGCTGGGGGTGCGCAAGTATGTGCATTTGAGGGAGAGGGTTGATGTCAGGACGGGAGAGGTGGAGGGGCTTGAAGGGGGACAGGAGGGGCTGCCGGGGGTCGAGAGGAGCGAGGAGGTTGGGACGCCGGGGTTGGTGGAGGATGATGGGGAGAGCGGAGCGGATGTGGAGATGGAGGATCTCGAGGAGGAGCGGGACAGCGACGACGAAGGCGACGACGACGACTTTGAGGAAATCGAGGTCGCCTCTCCCTCCCGCGAACTCGACTCGGAGGAATCCTTTAGCATCCATTTCGCTGCTCCGCCAGTTCTCGCCCCCGCACCGATCGAGGTTCCGCCGCCGCGGAGGACGGAGGAGCCAGAGGAGGATTTCGGGATGGCTGGAGCGAGGGAAAGCAGTGTGGAATTGGACGACGAGGATGAGGACGAGGAGGGGTTGGAAGCGGAGGTGGACAAGGTGTTTGCGGAGACGATGAAGGCGTTGGAGGCGGCAAAGGCGTAAAGAGCGGGTGCGTGTTCCTCGTTGCTGGTCGTAAGGAATGCTGGCTGATCGGTTTTATTTTGTGCAGTGACGCAAGCCAGGTGTGAGCTGGAATGCTCTGCAGGTCGAGTGGGACTGGCCTGGACAAGGATCTCGCTCGACTGCTCGCTTGCGGTGAGCAACGGCGTTCGGAGGCTTGGACCAGGTGAGTCTTGCCTCGCTCCATCTCCACAATTTTTGACTGATCCCCAATTGCTCTTGCAGGGTTTCGCGGCAGCTGGGTGTCGGCGATCAAGCGGGACGAGGGACGAGGGAGGGAGCGAGCTGGAACTACTTGTTGTTCAAATCCGTCGCCAACGCTGGTGTTTTCTTGTCCCCCCTTTCAGATCAACGACAACCTTTTGAACTCCTGCCCTTGCTTCTGAGGAAGAAAGGGAGGGACGAACGAGGTTGTATGCATCCTGACCCTGCGAAAGCACTGCCTCTCCTCTTTCGTCCTCCTCCGCTGGACGCTAAGGTGCACTCGCTCCTCCAGACCAGTGAAGACAGCTCTCTCGCCCCATACCCCTCCTTCACAGCGGTCCACTCCCTCCTCCGCTCCTCGACCTCGTCACGCCCATCTCCACCTCCTCCCTCATGGCGCCGACTCCGCCCAAGCTCGCCCCCAAGCCCATCGGTCTCCTCGTCGTCGTAGTCCTCAAAGCTCAACACCTCCCAGACAAGCACAAGTTCTCCAAAGTCCGTTCCCATCCCTTCCCGGCGCGCGCTCGAGAGCCGACACTGACCCTGTGCACAGTCGGACCCGTACTGCGTTGTCCAGCTCGCCGACAGCGAGAAGAAGACTACCAAGTGGGATAAAGGTGGCGGGCAGCATCCGCGTGAGTTTCTGCGCCCTCTGGAGGGAGAGAGAGAGGCGGTGCTGAGGTGGGGTCGTTTGGTGCAGTTTGGGACGAGGAGTTCAGGTTCCCGGTGTATGACAAGGAGGGGGAGAAGCAGAAGCTCAACCTGTGCGTTTATGCAAAGAAATCGGGGGAGGACGACTTGCTGGGAGAGGGGGAGGTGCCGCTCGAGAAGTGGAAGGACAACGAGTTCGATGGTGCGTCTTTCTGGCTTTGGGGTGTGCAAGGGAGGAGGAGCTGATGATTTGGATGTACAGACTGGGTACCTCTCACGCTGGAAGGCAAGGACCGAGGACAGGTCTTCCTCGAAATGACTTACTATCCAAATGTCGAAGAGGTACGTCCTCCGCCACCTTCCCTGGGTGCTATACTCACACCTAAGCACGTGCAGACGAAGCCACTGAACCTCACACGTCGTCCCTCCAAACTCGGTCTCCAGGATCGCCTCTCCCGACCCCTCCCCACTCCTCCTTCAGGCGGCGCCCTCCATCGCCCCGGCGGAACCCCTCACCCCCGCATCAGCTCCCTCGCTCCGCCCATCGAGGAGACGGAGGAGCAGCTCTCTCGTCGCACGTCCAGCATCGCACTTGACTCACCGCCGACGAGGCCAGGGCAGCTTCCCTTCCCCGGAGATCCGGAGCCGCCGACGTTGCCGGCGTGGCTGAAGCCTGGTCATCCTACGGCGTCAGGCTCTGGGAGAGAAAGTTCGGGCGCAGGAGGAGGACCAGGGAGGGCAGGCTGGGAGGGTCAGCAGGCGGGGTCTCCTGCTCTCCCATCGCCAGAGACCTCGCAGTGGCAACAGCCGCATCCGGCGCACGATCCTCAGTACGATTACGGTCGTCGCACTAGCGGAGGACCACCGACTGCCGTTGAACGACCACTCTACTTCCCGGCTGCTCAGCAGTACTCGCCCTCCCTCCCTCCTCCTCAACAATATCCCGCCTCATCGATCCCCCCTCCGCAGCCACAATATCCCACGTCGTCGCAGCCCTACCACGGTCCAGCGGTGCATCAGCAGCCCTCTTCTTCGCCTTTCGTTCCCCCAACGTCGCCTTACCAGTACCCCTCGCAACCGGCGCCTCTCCAATCCCCTCCTCTCGCACCTTCCCTCCACTCGCCCTCGTACCCATCGACCTCTCAACACCCCTACTTCAAATCCATCTCCTCACCAGCGCCTCCTCCGCCAACCACTTTCTCGGCGCCTCCTCCGCAGGCGTACGGCCCCGCATCGTCGTCGGCCTTTGCTCCTCCTGCGGCAGCTCAACAGGCAGCCCACCCGGGGGTTCCCCAGAAACAACCTCACTGCTTCCCTCCAGTTCCTCCCCGACCTCCTTCGGCCACACCCGAGATGCCTGGAGCATACCACGTCGCGCAAGTCGAGACGGCACCTCTTCGACCTCCTAGGACTCCCTCGGCCACCTACACGGCCCCTCCTCGTCCGGCATCTCCCTACACTCCTCCCGTTCAAGCTCCCATGGCACCGCCGACTCCTCCCCTCGTCGAGCCGTCCCCGCCGCCACCTCCAAAGTCCTTCCCTTCGCAAGTCCAATCCTCCCGACCAACCCCAACGACGACAATCGCTCCGCCCTCTCCGTCCTCGATGGCACCTCCCGCACCCTCGAGAGCCCCTCCCCCTCCCCCGCCTCCCGCTCCCTCCCCTCTCCGCGTCGCCT